>QJPP01005663.1:0-16693 GCA_003996215.1 Jaltomata sinuosa
TTACCTTTTCAAAATATTTTAAAGGTTTATGGAAAATGTTTTGTTACGATATAATGGTATAAGTATTTATTTTATAAGGTTTTTATACTCCGTAATATTTTAATGGAGATAGTAAATTTAGCTATGTTGAAATTTATTATTATAATATAGTAGGTTTTATTCGAAATAATTTTCTAATAATTGTGATATATTTAAAAAGCTATATTTATTTTACCACGAATTTATTCAATACCCGAATACGTACGTAGCGGGGACCCACCTATCATTAATTGGATAAGGGGAGATGTGGTGTTGACACACCCCCCCCCCCCCACGTGGAAACCAATTGATGAAGTAGGCAATTGCTGCCAAACTTCATCATTTGGGGAGCAAATTAAATAAGTGGCTGCCTACTCATTCAACCATTTAAGAATATTGCAAATACTTATTGCTTCTTATTCACTGGAACCGTTTGAACAATTGCTGACTCAAATTGTTCATTATCAAATAGAAAATCAATTATCTACGTCAAGTTGTTCCGTCCCAAATCCGAATCCGATTCCGATTTAGTTTTGGATTTTCTCGGAGTGGTTCGAGCTTGGACATCGTTGTTCCAGCAGCTTGTCGTTGGATGACAGGTAGGTTACGATTTATTTTTCCTAGACTCCACATATATAGAATAAAACTGTATTAATGGGCATCCTTGGGTTGGTTTATTAGGTTGGTACCACAGACCTCGACCGCTTTATTCATGTCCGCCTATTTTTATTCCTCCGTTGCTTGTAGTATTTGCGGATATATTTTATTTACCCTTGTGGTCCTGTGAGGCCTTTTTGACTCTGGAACATAGAAGGTGGGATTTTGGGAATGTCCGCGAGTCCCGGACATAGAATTATCCTTCTAGGTTGGTTATGCTTGCTGAGTAGCTGTGGGCCTGTGCAGGGTCGATAGGTTGATTGTGAGCTGCGGGGCAGCTATTGTGTGTGATCATACCATTTCCATGCATATAAAGAGGTTTTATCCATGTTTTACTGTGATTTTGGCTTCGGGCCTACTGACACTGTTTTCTAAACCTTGCATGGCCCGGGGGGCCCGTTTTTGATGGAAATGATTTGGAAATGGTTGATTGACTTGTGAGTATTCTTGGGTAAAAGGAAGTAAAATTATGTTTTAAAAACACCAGTTTTACTACTACGCTAGACTCGGCAGGGCCGGAGTGCTAGTTGAGTTTTCTTGCTACTTGAGATGATTTTTAGCCTCGGTCGGACCGAGCACCTGAGATGACTTTTACTGTTTAGACCCGGTTACGCCCGGGCACCCTTGGAGGGGTGTTTTTGAGATATTTTCTACTATTTTTAGTCCTGACAGTTCTGGGCATGCATATTTGAGACTGGGTTCTCTGTATCTTGATATCGAGACTGGGTCTCTATCTTGATATCGAGTACTTGGGTCTCTATCTTGATACATGTTCTTGTATACTTGAGTTTTGGTATTGCGGGTCGGGGACCTCCATGGACCTTGCTATCCGGGCCAGGGCTACGGGCTGCGTGTGCCGGAAGAGGGGTATACGGGGGAGTAGAGGTATACGGGCAGAGTCCTTCCATGGAACCTACCTGCTGGGCCGGATCGGCGCCGGAGGAGGTACATACAGAGATACTATGGCACTTGAGATCTTCATGCATCATATCATTCATGGTTCGAGGTTCCACCCTTGTTTGCTGTTTGCTGATTGTACGCTCCGGTAGTATGGGATGCCGGAGGGTTTGTTTTCACTTGTTTGTGTTCCTCGGTTATATGGGCGGCCAAGGGACTGTAGGTAGACTTTTTCTTTTTACTTACAGAATCGTTCTCTATTATGGATAAGTATGAGATTGGTATGATTAGTTGAGTTGATTCATGTCTCTGAGCATGCCTATTATTACTCTTTCTCTCTTCTTCTTACACTTGAGGTTACCGGTATACCGTCCATTTCGTAAACTTATTTTATATACACTGTTATTGCAAGGACCCCAGGTGCGTTATTTCTTACTTTCACCTGTGCCTTTGGTGTGTATATTCTGCTTGCTAGCCTCACATGTGGTTCTGTTGATTTCCCTCTGGGCTAGTTCCTGTGTACCTTTCGTTGATTTCTGTGACTACTTGCTTCTATTCTGTCTATTACTGCGCTTTTATCTTATATGTGCCCAGTCGGCCTATGATACCTACTGGGTACCTTATGCTTCGCATTTGGTGCTCACCCCTACCCCCTGCATCTTTGGGTGCAGATCCTAGCGTGGGCCATCGCCGTTAGATCGCTGTGATTCGTGCTTGGAGATCTGTGGAGACTACTTCAGGCTGAGGGTGAGCTCTTGGCGATCGGAGCTTAGCTTTAGTTTATCTTTTGCTTTATGTACTCTATTACCATTCAGAGACATCTGTATATATTCTTTTGGATAGTTTCACTCCATGTATGTAGTTTTGGCTCTGTACTATGATACCAGGTCTTGGGGTTTGGTTTAGTTTCCGCATATGTATATATTTATATA
This sequence comes from Jaltomata sinuosa, assembly GCA_003996215.1. Classification (NCBI taxonomy): domain Eukaryota; kingdom Viridiplantae; phylum Streptophyta; class Magnoliopsida; order Solanales; family Solanaceae; genus Jaltomata; species Jaltomata sinuosa. The sequence goes on from QJPP01005663.1 coordinate 2,505, forward strand.
CCTGTTGTCTATTTTATTCGTCTTGTTCTCTTATTTGTCAGATAGTAGCCCATTACTAACTGTTCTGGGCTACATGGATTGGTTCACCTACCGGGGGTTGTAGGTGCCATCATGACCGAGAAATCGGGTCGTGACATATACATCCTGTATTTCATGTTTCGATGCTGCGTCGGTATGTACCAGATGAGTCTCATGTGTTGCAGTGGGATTCAGTTCAGTTGGGTGAGGATTTAGCCTTTGTTGAGGAGCCGGCAGCTATTTTGGCCAGAGATGTCAGGAGATTGAGGTCTCGAGAGATCCCGGTTGTTAAGGTTCAGTGGAGGCACCGTCCAGTCGAGGAGGCTACCTGGGAGACCGAGAGAGATATGCGGGATCAGTATCCGCAACTATTTTAGCCTTCAGGTACCCCCTTGACCTTGACTTTCGAGGACGAAAGCCCTTTTTAGTAGTGGATGATGTAATGACCCTTCCGGTCATTTCCACGTATAAGTTTTGAAGTCAAGCAAATCGACAAAAGTTATCGTAAGATCTTTAACAAATTTTCTGAACTTTGGGTCAAATGTCTCGGGGCTTTTCTCTCAATATATAAAGAGTTAGAAGTCCCCCAAAATACCAAATCGAAGGTCTACGAGTCTAGTTTCCAACGCACCAAACCTCACGTCCAACTGATCTCGGAGTAAAAAGTTATGACTGTTTTACCGCGGACTGTCTGGCAGAAAACGGGTTGCGAACTGGGTCGCGAACCGGGTCGGGTCAAATTCGATTTAAGCCTCGACTTCACGTTTTAAAATGCCATTTCAGTTCCGAAATAGTGATAAAACATAAGGGAGGATCCCGAGAGAATTCTTGAGTATCAAAATCGTGCATTGGCGAATTACGAGCCTAAACTTATGAATTTTATTAGCATCGTGCGTGTATTTGAAAATATTTTATTTAAAAGTTGAATTTGGCAAAAACTATATTAGTATTGCCTTTTCAAAATATTTTAAAAGTTTATGGGAAATATTTTTGAAACGTTATAATTGTATATGTATTTATTTTATAAAGTCTTTATACATTGTATTATTTTAACGGAGATAGTAAACTTAATTACGTTGGAATTCATTAATATAATATAGTAGGTTTTGTTTGAAATAATTTTCTATGAATTATGGTATATTTAAAATATTATATTTATTTTACCAAGAACTTATGCAATACCCGAGTATATAAATAACGGGACGAAAATATTATTTTGTTACCTTGTAAGTGCCACCTCCACTCCACGTGTAGGTGGAGGGAGTGGCCAGCAATCACCCAAGTAAATGGTGGCATCTTTTGGAAGTTGGCAGCATTACTATCAATTGATCCTAATCCTTAGAAATGCCTTGAACTTGGATAAAAACTTCAGCAAGCATTTGCTCCTTTTGCTCCATATCTGTATGATAAATAGCTATTAGGCATAGAGGTGCATGTTTGCACGTTGAATAAAAAGGGAAGCTAATTATCTACATCAAATTATTCAAGCCCGAGTTCAAGTTTAATTTTGGTTTCGGAGCTTTTCGGAGAGGTTCAAGCTTGTCATCGGACGACAGGTAGGTTACGGTTTATTTTCCCTAGACTCCGTATATATAAAATAAAATTGTATTAATGGGCATCCTTGGGTTGGTTTATTAGGTTGGTACCACAGACCTCGACCGCGTTATTCATGTCCGCCTACTTTTGTTCCTCCGTTGCGTGTAGTATTTGTTATTATATTTTATTTACCCTTGGGGTCCTGTGAGGCCTTGTTGACTCTGGAACATAGAAGGTGGGATTTTGGGGAATGTCCGCGAAGTCCCGAGCATAGAATTATCCTTCTAGGCTGGTTATGCTTGCTGAGTAGCTGTGGGCCTGTGCAGGGTCGATAGGTTGATTGTAAGCTGTTGGGCAGCTATTGTGTGTGATCATACCATTTCCATGCATATAAAGAGGTTTTATCCATGTTTTACTGTGGTTTTGGCTTCGGGCCTACTGGCACTATTTTCTAAACCTTGCATGGCCCGGGGGGCCCATTTTTTATGGAAATAATTTGGAAATGGTTGATTTGACTTGTGAGTGTTCTTGGGTAAAAGAAAGTAAAATTATGTTTTAAAACACCAGTTTTACTACTACACTAGACTCGGCAGGGCCGGAGTGCTAGTTGAGTTTTCTTCCTACTTAAGATGGTTTTTAGTCTCGGTCAGACCGAGCACCTGAGATGACTTTTTACTGTTTAGACCCGGTTACGCCCGGGCACCCTTGGAGGGGTTTTTGAGACATTTTCCTACTGCTTTAGTCCTGGACAGGGTCTGGGCATTGCATATTCGAGACTGGGTCTCCATCCTGACACCGGACTTGCTTCCGGACGACATGTTCTGATACTGAGTTTTAGTATGGGGTCGGGGACCTCCATGGACCTTTCCATCCAGGCCAGGGGCTACGAGCTGCGTGTGCCGGAGGAGGGGTATACGGTGGAGTAGAGGTATATGGGCAGAGTCCTTCCATGGAACCTACCTGCTGGGCCGGATCGGCGTCGGAGGAGGTACATACAGAGATACCATGGCACTTGAGATCTTCATGCATCATATCATTCATTGTTTAAGACTCCACCCTTGTTTGCTGTTTGCTGATTGTACGCTCCGGTAGTATGGGATGCCGGAGGGTTTGTTTTCACTTGTTTGTGTTTCTCGGTTGTATGGGCGGCCGGGGGACTGTAGGTAGACTTTTGCTTTTACTTACAGAATTGTTCTCTGTTATGGATAAGTATGAGATTGGTATGATTAGTTGAGTTTGATTCATGTCTCTGAGCATGCCTATTATTACTCTTTCTCTCTTCTTCTTACACTTGAGGTTACCGAGTTATACCATCCATGTTCGTTAGACTATTTTGTATACACTGTTATTGCAAGGATCCCAGGTGCGTTGTTCTTACTTTCACCTGTGTCTATGGTGTGTATATTCTGCTTACTAGCCTCACATGTGGTTTTGTTGATTTCCCACTGGGCTAGTTCCTGTGTACCTTTCGTTGATTTCTTTGACTGATTGCTTCTATTCTGTCTATTACTACGATTTTATCTTATATGTGCCCAGTCGGCCTATGATACCTACTGGTACCTTATGCTTCGCATTTGGTGCTCACCCCTACCCCCTGCATCTTTGGGTGCAGATCCTAGCATGGGCCATCGCCGTTAGATCGTTGTGATTCGTGCTTGGAGGGCTGCTGGGGACTACTTCAGGCTGGAGGTGAGCCTCTTGGCGATCGGAGCTTAGCTTTTAGTTTTCTTTTGCCTTCATGTTACTCTATTACCATTCAGAGACATCTGTATATATATATTTGGTTTATTTGCACTCCATGTATGTAGTTTGGCTCTATACTAGTATACCAGTCTTGGGTTTGGTTTAGTTTCCGCATATGTATATATTTATATCCCTGTTATTTATTTTATTCGTCTTGTTCCCTTATTTGCTAGATAGTAGCCCATTACTAACTGTTCTGGGCTATGGGGATTGGTTCACCTACCGGGGGTTGTAGGTGCCATCATGACCAAGAAATTGGGTCGTGACAACTTGGTATCAGATGTAATGACCCTTCCGGTCATTTTCACGTATAAGTTTTGAAGTCAAGCAAATCGACAAAAGTTATCGTAAGTACTTTAACAAATTTCCTGAACTTTGGGTCAAATGTATCAGGGTTTTTCTCCCAATATATAAAGATTTAGAAGTCCCCCGAAATACCAAATCGAAGGTCTACGGGTCTAGTTTCCAACGCACAAAACCTCACGTCTAACTGATCTCGGAGTAAAGAGTTATGACTGTTTTACCGCGGACTGTCTGGCAGAAAATGGGTTGCGAACCGGGTCGCGAACCGGGTCGGGTTAAACTCGATTTAAGCCTCAATTTCACGTTTTAAAACGACATTTCAGTTCCGAAATAGTGATAAAATATAAGGGAGCTTCCCGAGAGAATTCTTGAGTATCGAAATCGTGCGTATTTGAAAATATTTTATTTAAAAGTCGAATGCGGTAGGAGGTTATATTATATTATTATTACCTTTGAAAAATATTTTAACGGAGATAGTAAATTTAGTTATGTTGAAAATTATTATTATAATATAGTAGGTTTTGTCTGAAATAATTTTCTATGAATTATGGTATATTTAAAATATTATATTTATTTTACCACAAACTTATGCAATACCCGAGTATATAAATAACGGGACAAAAATATTGTTTTGTTGCCTTGCAATTGCCACCTCCACTCCACGTGTAGGTGGAGGGAGTGGCCAACAAGCAATATCAGCAAATGGTGGCTAGCAAATGTTGCTAAAGGTTGGTAGTAATGTGTATATATATAGAAAACATTTCCACGTATACATATGTACTGCCCCTTTACTACAAACCTTTCATTTTCTCTTCTATCCAAGTATTAGCATATGCGAGCAGATGGATGAAGGAATATTTGGTGGAGAATACATTAATGTTCTTATTTTGCTCTTATATTGAGCACCGAAAGGAGAATCAATTATTTACGTCAAGTTGTTCCATCCCAAATCCGATTCCGATTCCGATTTAGTTTTGGATTTTCTTGGTGTGGTTCGAGCTTGGACATCGTTGTTCTAGCAGCTTGTCGTCGGACGACAGGTAGGTTATGGTTTATTTTCCCTAGACTCCGCATATATAGAATAAAATTGTATTAATGGCCATCCTTGGGTTGGTTCATTAGGTTGGTACCACAGACCTTGACCGCTTTATTCATGTCTGCCTACTTTTGTTCCTCCGTTGTTTGTAGTATTTGCCGATATATTTTATTTACCCTTGTGGTCCTGTGTGGCCTTGTTGACTCTGGAACATAGAAGGTGGGATTTTGGGAATGTCCGCGAGTCCCGGGCATAGAATTATCCTTCTAGGCTGGTTATGCTTGCTGAGTAGTTGTGGGCGTGTGCAGGGTCGATAGGTTGATTGTGAGCTGCGGGGCAGCTAATGTGTGTGTCATACCATTTCCATGCATATAAAGAGGTTTTATCTATGTTTTACCGTGGTTTTGGCTTCGGGCCTACTGGCACTGTTTTCTAAACTTTGCATGGCCCGGGGGGCCCGTTTTTGATGGAAATGATTTGGAAATGGTTGATTTGACTTGTGAGTATTCTTGGGTAAAAGAAAGTAAAATTATGTTTTAAGACACCAGTTTTACTACTACACTAGACTCGGCAGGGCCGGAGTGCTAGTTAAGTTTTCTTGCTACTTGAGATGATTTTTAGCCTCGGTCGGACCGAGCACCTGAGATGACTTTTTATTGTTTAGACCCGGTTACGCCCGGGCACCCTTGGAGGGGTTTTTGAGATATTTTCCTACTACTTTAGTCCTGGACAGGGTCTGGGCATTGCATATTCGAGACTGGGTCTCCATCGTGACACCGAACTTGCTTCCGAACGACATGTTCTGATACTGAGTTTTAGTATGGGGTCGGGGACCTCCATGGACCTTTCCATCTGGGCCAGGGGCTACGTGTTGCGTGTGCCGGAGGAGGGGTATACGGTGGAGTAGAGGTATACGGGCAGAGTCCTTCCATGGAACCTACCTGCTGGGCCGGATCAGCGTCGGAGGAGGTACATACAGAGATACCATGGCACTTGAGATCTTCATGCATCATATCATTCATTGTTTGAGACTCCACCCTTGTTTGCTGTTTGCTGATTGTACGCTCCGGTAGTATGGGATGCCGGAGGGTTTGTTTTCACTTGTTTGTGTTCCTCGGTTGTATGGGCGGCCAGAGGACTGTAGGTAGACTTTTGCTTTTTACTTACAGAATTGTTGTCTATTATGGATAAGTATGAGATTGGTATGATTAGTTGGGTTTGATTCATGTCTCTGAGCATGCTTATTATTACTCTTTCTCTCTTCTTCTTACACTTGAGGTTACCAGTATACCGTCCATTTCGTAAACTTATTTTGTATACACTGTTGTTGCAAGGACCCCAGGTGCGTTATTTCTTACTTTCACCTGTGCCTATGAGGTGTATATTCTTCTTACTAGCCTCATATGTGGTTCTGTTGATTTTCCTCTGGGCTAGTTCCTGTGTATCTTTCTTTGATTTCTTTGACTGCTTGCTTCTATTCTGTCTATTACTGCGCTTTTATCTTATATGTGCCCAGTCAGCCTATGATACCTACTGGGTACCTTATGCTTCGCATTTGGTGCTCACCCCTACCCCCTGCATCTTTGGGTGCAGATCCTAGCGGGGGCCATCGCCGTTAGACCGTTGTGAATCGTGCTTGGAGGTCTGCTGGGGACTACTTCAGGCTGAGGGTGAGCTCTTGGCGATCGGAGCTTAGCTTTAGTTTATCTTTTGCTTCATGTACTCTATTACCATTCAGAGACATCTGTATATATATTCTTTTGGTTACTTGCACTCCATGTATTTAGTTTGGCTCTATACTATGATACCAGGTCTTGGGGTTTGATTTAATTTCCGCATATGTATATATTTACATCCCTGTTATCTATTTTATTCGTCTTGTTCCCTTATTTTCTAGATAGTAGCCCATTACTAGCTGTTCTGGGCTACGGGGATTGGTTCACCTACCGGGGGTTGTAGGTGCCATCATGACCGAGAAATTGGGTCGTGACAACTTTGTATCAGAGCTTTAGGTTCACCGGTGTCATCGGTATAGGAGCCAATGTCTAGTAGAGTTCTGCGGATCGGGGCGGAGACGTCCGTACTCAATCTTTGGGAGGCTACGGTGACATTTTAGGAAATTTGACTCTTTCATTGCTTCTGTGTCGTGCGTACTATCCTTGAAGTTTCTGGAGATCTCATTTATTCTACTTCATTCTTCCGCAGATGGTTCGTACGAGATCATCGGCAACACGCGAGGATGAGCCTCCCACTCCAGCTAGGGGTCGAGGACGCCCTCGATCAGTGGCACCTGCTAGAGCTGCTAGCGTGGAGATAGAGCCCGAGCAGCATGTGGTTCAGGGGGCAGCCCAGGTACCGCCAGCTCCAGCGCCAGCTCCAGTACATACTCCAGTGCCCACTTCTGTGCCAGCTCCAGCCGCAGCTCCATCTCCATATATTCGGGGATTACTATTACAGCTTTTGGGTGTGATTGGAGAGCGGCCTTCTGAGGTAGCGCAGACATCCGCTCAGGGGGCAGCCCTGGGTGCACAGAGCTCAGGAGGGCAGCCTGCTACTATGGCTCCGAGGTTATTCCGGTTCCATCTGTTGCACAGCCTCTTGCTCCTCGCCCAGCTATGACAGAGTCAGAGCAGAAGGCGTTGGGTAGGTTTTTGAGGTTAGCACCTCCGAGGTTTGCGGGTACTTCTGGAAAGGATCCACATGACTTTATTACTACCTGTGAGGAGATGTTGCATTATCTGGGTTTGTTGGAGACTCACGGGGTTGGTTATACTACCTATCAGTTGGAGGGCCCAGCGAAGTTATGGTGGTGGGCCCATGTTGCTTGTAGACCACCGTCGTCACCTCCTTTGACCTGGTCTGAGTTTTATGAGGCCTTTATGGCCAAGTTCCTACCCCAGAGTGATCGTGAGCGTCGCAGGGAGCAGTTTAATCACCTTACGCAGGGATCTATGACTATCTCTGAGTATGAGACCCGTTTCCATCAGCTAGCACCGTTCGGAGCTATGATCATTCCTACTGAGGCTGATAGGATTCGCAGATTTGTATGGGGTTTGAGGCCAGAGATCAGGCAGCCAGCTGAGATATTGATTGCCAGTGGTCGGTCATTCCAGGCTATTGTTGACTATGCCCGTACTGTGGAGGACTTACAGCGACATGATCAGGGGTCCAGAGATAAGAGGCCTCGACATCAGGGTGTCTATAGTGGTTCCAGATATGGTGGTAGAGGTCCTGGCCAGTGGAGCCGGAGTTATCAGCTTCAGCAGTACCAGGGTCAGTCCAACCGACCGGTTCAGGCTTCCCTTCAGACTTTCGGTAGTACCCAGTTCGAGCAGGGTCAGAGCAGCCATCAGGGCTATGGCAGCCAGTCTTTGAGGGGTACAGTTTCTGGGGCATCAGGTCGTGGTTGTCATACGGGATCTGCTGGTTCATATCGACTGAGTAGGCCGTCAGGGGCTTGTTTTACTTGTGGTGCGATGGGTCATTTTGCTAGAGATTGCCCTCAGCAGGGTACAGTTCAGTTGGCTGAGCCTTTACGGGTAGCTCAGCCCCCGGCTAGAGGGGGTGGTTGTCAGAGTAGAGGTAGTGCTCCACGCGGCAGAGCAGGTGGTAGGGATGGCGGTCGGGCAGGTGGAGGTCGTCGTCAGTTTTACGCGGTCCCTAGGAGACCAGAGGCAGAGGCCTCAGATGCTGTGATTACAGGTACGATTTCTGTGTGCCATCAGTCTGCTATGGCTTTATTTGATCCTGGATCCACTTGTTCATATGTATCTACCTACTTTGTGCCTTGTTTGGGGTTGGCTAGTGAGCCATTATCTGTTCCTGTTTTTGTTTCGACCCCAGTAGGAGATTCTTTAGTAGTGGATCGGATTGTGAGATCCTGTATGTTATCTATTGGTGATTCAGAGACTTGGGGTGACTTGATGATTCTTGATATGCTAGATTTTGATGTGATACTGGGCATGGACTGGTTATCCCCTCACGTTCGTTTTGGATCTGTTTATGCCAAGACCATTACCATAGTTGTGCCCGGGTGTATCCCCGGTTGGCTTGGCCAGGGTTCTGTTAAAGCCATGCACCAATACCTGGGGATCCATCTCTTGTCTTCGACGCTAGGGAATGTTGATTGCCCGTGGCGTGTTTAGCATTATCTAGCATATGTCCGAGATGTTAGTGCTGACCCCACTTCTCCTGAGTCTGTTCCTGTGGTTAGAGACTTCCTCGATGTGTTTCCTACCGACCTGCCAGGCCTTCCACTTGAGAGAGATATTGATTTATCTATCGAGCTAGAGTCGGGCACTAGGCCCATTTCTATTTCTCCTTACCGTATGGCTCCTGCTGAGTTGAGGGAGCTTAAGGAGCAGCTCCAGGATCTGTTAGCTAAGGGGTTTATTAGACCTAGTGTGTCACCTTGGAGTGCTCCTGTTCTCTTTGTGAAGAAGAAGGATGGGTCTATGCGCATGTGTATTTATTTTCGGCAGCTGAATAGGGTGACAGTGAAGAATAGGTATCCGATGCCGAGGATTGATGATTTGTTTGACCAGCTTCAGTAACCGGGTCTAAACAATAAAAAGTCATCTCAGGTGCTCGGTCCGACCGAGGCTAAAAATCATCTCAAGTAGCAAGAAAACTCAACTAGCACTCCGGCCCTGCCGAGTCTAGTGTAATAGTAAAACTGGTGTCTTAAAACATAATTTTACTTTCTTTTACCCAAGAATACTCACAAGTCAAATCAACCATTTCCAAATCATTTCCATCAAAAAAGGGCCCCCGGGGCCATGCAAGGTTTAGAAAACAGTGCCAGTAGGCCCGAAGCCAAAACCACGTAAAACATGGATAAAAACCTCTTTATATGCATGGAAATGGTATGATCACACACAATAGCTGCCCCGCAGCTCACAATCAACCTATCGACCCTGCACAGGCCCACAGCTACTCAGCAAGCATAACCAGCCTAGAAGGATAATTCTATGCCCGGGACTCGCGGACATTCCCAAAATCCCACCTTCTATGTTCCAGAGTCAACAAGGCCTCACAGGACCACAAGGGTAAATAAAATATATCGGCAAATACTACAAGCAACGGAGGAATAAAAGAAGGCGGACATGAATAAAGCGGTCGAGGTCTGTGGTACCAACCTAATAAACCAACCCAAGGATGCCCATTAATACAATTTTATTCTATATATGCGGAGTCTAGGGAAAATAAACCGTAACCTACCTGTCGTCCGACGACAAGCTGCTAGAACAACGATGTCCAAGCTCGAACCACTCCAAGAAAATCCAAAACTAAATCGGAATCAGAATCGGATTTGGGATGGAACAACTTGACGTAAATAATTGATTCTCCTTTCGGTGCTCAATATAAGAGCAAAATAAGAACATTAATGTATTCTCCACCAAATATTCCTTCATCCATCTGCTCGCATATGCTAATACTTGGATAGAAGAGAAAATGAAAGGTTTGTAGTAAAGGGGCAGTACATATGTATACGTGGAAATGTTTTCTATATATATACACATTACTACCAACCTTTAGCAACATTTGCTGGCCACCATTTGCTGATATTGCTTGCTGGCCACTCCCTCCACCTACACGTGGAGTGGAGGTGGCAATTGCAAGGCAACAAAATAATATTTTTGTCCCGTTATTTATATACTCGGGTATTGCATAAGTTTGTGGTAAAATAAATATAATATTTTAAATATACCATAATTCATAGAAAATTATTTCAAACAAAACCTACTATATTATAATAATAATTTTCAACATAACTAAATTTACTATCTCCGTTAAAATATTTTTCAAAGGTAATAATAATATAATATAACCTCCTACCACCTTCGACTTTTAAATAAAATATTTTCAAATACGCACGATTTCGATACTCAAGAATTCTCTCGGGAACCTCCCTTATATTTTATCACTGTTTCGGAACTGAAATGGCGTTTTAAAACGTGAAATTGAGGCTTAAATCGAGTTTAACCCGACCCGGTTCGCGACCCAGTTCGCAACCCGTTTTCTGCCAGACAGTCCGCGGTAAAACAGTCATAACTCTTTACTCCAAGATCAGTTAGACGTGAGGTTTTCTGAGTTGGAAACTAGACTCGTAGACCTTCGATTTGGTATTTCGGGGAACTTCTAACTCTTTATATATTGGGAGAAAAGCCCTGATACATTTGACCCAAAGTTCAGGAAATTTGTTAAAGTACTTACGATAACTTTTGTCGATTTGTTTGACTTCAAAACTTATACGTGGAAATGACTGGAAGGGTCATTACATCATCCACTACTAAAAAGAGCTTTCGTCCTGGAAAGTCAAGGTCAAGGGGGTACCTGAAGGATCAAACAGCTGCGGATACTGGGCCCGCATATCTCTCTCGGTCTCCCAGGTAGCCTCCTCGACTGGACGGTGCCTCCACTGAACCTTAACAACTGGGATCTCTCGAAACCTCAATCTCCTGACATTTCTGGCCAAAATAGCTGCCGGCTCCTCAACCAAGGCTAAACCCTCATCCAACTGAACTGAATCCCACTGCAACATATGAGACTCATCTGGGACATACCGACGCAACATCGAAACATGAAATACATGATGTATAGCTGAAAACATCGGAGGTAAGGCTAACTGATAGGCAACGCTACCAACCCTCTGCAGAATCTCAAATGGCCCAATGTACCTGGGGCTAAGCTTGCCCCGCCTACCAAATCTCATCACGCCCTTCATGGGCGATACACGGAGAAACACCAAGTCACCGATGCTAAACTCCAAGGCACGAAGCCGACGATCAGCATAACTCTTCTGCCTACTCTGAGCTGCCCGAAGTCTGTCCTGAATCACTCGGACTCGGTCTAAGGAAACTCGAAGCAAATCTGTGCTCTGTGGCCCAGCACTAAAACCGTCAAACCAACCTACCGGTGATCTGCAACGCCTGCCATACAAAGCCTCAAAAGGTGCCATGCCGATACTCGAATGGAAGCTGTTATTATAAGCAAACTCTGCCAAGGGAACAAACTGATCCCAAGAACCTCCAAAGTCAAGAACATAGGCCCGAAGCATGTCCTCCAAAATCTGAATGGTCCTCTCGGACTGGCCATCTGTCTGAGGGTGGAAAGCGGTACTAAGATGAACCTCTGTACCCAAATCTCGCTGAATAGCCCTCCAGAACTGAGATGTGAACTGAGTGCCACGCGTCTGAAATAATAGAAGCTGGGACCCCGTGCAACAGAACAATCTCACGAACGTAGATCTGCAGGCTAACCTCTCCGCCATAGAAGTCGAACGGCAAGAAATGGCTGACTTAGTCCAGCCTATCAACAATCACTCAGTATTGGAATCAAACCCATTGAAGAAAAGTACGGAGGCAACCAACCACGAAGTCCATCGTAATCCCTTCCCACTTCCACTCAGGAATGGAAGTACGGTGCATCAAACCACCAGGTCTCATGTGCTCGAACTTAACCTGCTGACAGTTCAAGCACCGAGTTACAAACTCCGCTATATCCCGCTTGCAAATACCAAACTCCACAGTAAAGCTGCTCAAGTCTCTATACATCTTTGCTGTGCCAGGGTGAATGAAGTATCTAGTACAATGTGCCTCATGAAGTATCAACTGAATCAAATCACTAATCCTCGGAACACAAAGGCGACTATCAAACCTCAGAGCCCCATCTGAATCTAGAGTAGCCCGACTGGTCTCACCCTGAACAACCCGATCACGAAGGTCACACAACTGCTGATCCTCAAACTGACGGCTCTGAATCTGATCAATCAAGGTAGAACGAACCTCAATACTGGCGAGAACTCTGCTAGGATCCGACAATTCAAGCCTAACTAGTCGGTTAGCCAAGGACTGGATGTCCAAGGCCAATGGTCGCTCTGAAACTGAAAGAGAAGCTAGGCTACCCATACTCACTGCCTTCAGGCTCAAGGCATCCGCTACCATGTTTGCCTTGCCCGGAAGATACAGAATAGTGAAGTCATAGTCCTTCAGTAACTCGACCCATCTCCTCTGTCTCGAGTTCAACTCCCGCTGACTCGTGATATACTGAAGACTACGGTGATCGATGAAGATATCAAAGTGAACTCCATATAAGTAATGCCTCCAGATCTTGAGTGCGAAAACTACCGCCGCCAACTCTAAGTCATGAGTGGGGTAGTTGCGCTCGTGAACCTTCAGCTGCCTCGACGCATATGCTATTACTCGACCCTGCTGCAGTCAATCACAAGCAACCAAGACAACCCCAGAGCATACAATACACGGAGAAGCTCTGACCCTCAACCGGCAAAGTCCAAAACTGGAGCTGAGTCAAATAAGGCCTTAAGCCTCTGGAAGCTATCCTCACACTGATCCGACCACTGAAATGGGACATCCTTCCTAGTCAGCATAGTCAAGGGTGCTGCTATGGAAGAAAACCCCTCAACGAACCGTCTGTAGTAACCTGCTAGCCCAATAAAGCTGCGAACCTCAGTAACAGTCGTAGGTCTAGGCCACTCACAAACCGCTGAAATCTTTCTCGGATCAACCCTAATCCCATCCTTAGACACCACGTGCCCTAGGAATGCAACTGACTCAAGCCAAAACTCGCACTTTGAGAACTTGGCATAAAGCCGATGATTTCTCAAAGTCTGGAGTATAACCCTCAAGTGCTGCTCATGCTTATCTCTACTACGCGAGTATACCAAGATGTCGTCTATAAAAAACTATCACAAATGAGTCCAAATACGGGCCAAGAACCCTGTGCATCAAGTTCATAAAGGCTGCGGGGGCATTAGTCAACCCAAAAGACATCACTAGGAACTCATAATGGCCATAACGTGTCCTGAATGCTGTCTTAGGGATGTCCTCCGCCCTAATCCTCAACTGATGGTAGCCAGACCTAAAATCAATCTTCGAAAACACGATTAAACCCTGAAGCTGGTCAAACAAATCATCAATCCTCGGCATCGGATACCTATTCTTCACTGTCACCCTATTCAGCTGCAGATAATCAATACACATGCGCATCGACCCATCCTTCTTCTTTACGAAGAGAACAGGAGCGCCCCAAGGTGACACACTAGGTCTAATAAACCCCTTAGATAACAGATCCTGGAGTTGTTCCTTAAGCTCTCTCAACTCAGCAGGAGCCATACGGTAAGGAGAAATAGAAATGGGCCTAGTGCCCGACTCTAGCTCAATAGCAAAATCAATATCTCTCTCAGGTGGAAGGCCTGGCAGGTCGGTAGGAAACACATCGAGAAAGTCTCTAACCACAAGAACAGACTCAGGAGAAGTGGGGTCAGCACTAACATCTCGGACATATGCTAGATATGCTAAACACCCACGGGCAATCAACTTACTAGCTCGAAGACAAGAGATGATCCCAGATGGTGCATGGCTAACAGAACCCTGCCACACAACCGGGGATACACCGGGCACAGCTATGGTAATGGTCTTGGCATAACAATCCAAAACCACACGGTGAGGGGATAACCAGTCCATGCCCAGTATCACATCAAAATCTAACATATCAAGAATCATCAAGTCACTCCAAGTCTCTGAATCACCAA
>QJPP01005664.1:0-43745 GCA_003996215.1 Jaltomata sinuosa
GGTGATCCAATAAATTATCAAGATCTTACTTATTGGAACCGACCTTAATCGTGACAAAAGAATAATACACAGTGGAGTTTGCACCAAGATTATTCTAATTACGTACCCAAGAATTATAATGTGAGTTAGGCAGCAAATTGCATTTTAAGCTTGGCAGCAATTTTACGTTGCAATTTATTCCAATCTTCAGTGCATAGGAAGTATATACATAGTACTTAGCTCAAATCATTAAGTGAGTAGGCAGCCATTAGTCATTATGAAAATGACCCTTTGCTGCCACCACTAACGTATACTAGTGCTGCCTTCATCTTCCACTTACACGTGGGGGTGGAGGTGGCAACCAAATTCCCTCCGTTAGGTATACATTCGGGTATTGCATAAATTCGTGGTAAAATAAATATAGTATTTTAAATATACCATAATTATTAGAAAATTATTTCCAATAAAACCTACTATATTATAATAATAATTTTCAACCTAATTAAATTTACTATCTCCGTTAAAATATTACGGAGTATAAAAACCTTATAAAATAAATACGTCTACACTTATATTGTATCAAATATATTTTTCATAAACCTTTTAAATATTTTGAAAAGGCAATCATAATATAATTTTTTTTACCAAATTCAACTTCTAAATAAATATTTCAAATATACGCACGATACTAGTAAAGTTCTTAAGTTTAGGCTCGTAATTCGCCTACGCACGATTTCGATATTCAAGAATTCTCTCGGGATCCTCTCTTATATTTTATCACTGTTTCGGAACTGAAATGACATTTTAAAACGTGAAATTGAAGCTTAAATCGGGTTAAACCCGACCCGATTCGCGACCCGGTTCGCAACCCGTTTTCTGCCAGACGGTCCGCGGTAAAATAGTCATAACTCTTTGCTCCGAGATTATTTGGACGTGCGGTTTTGTGCGTTGGAAACTAGACTCGTAGACCTTCGATTTGGTATTCTGGGGGACTTCTAACTCTTTATATATTGAGAGAAAAGACCTGATATATTTGACCCAAGGTTCAGAAAATTTGTTAAAGGTCTTACGATATCTTTTGTCGATTTGCTTGACTTCAAAACTTAAACGTGGGAATGACCGGAAGGGTCATTACAGATGTAGCACATAGAGTATGCAGTCAGTACTTTGAATGTATTGAGCATGCGGGATATTCAAAGTAAACATAACTAAATATGCTAAATTTCTAAGAAGCTATTAAACTGTAAACTATAGATGTGGTACAAAGACCCAAATATAATCATGCATAAAATCTATAATGCAGGAATATTCTGAAATTCATAATAAAAAGAGTAAAGGTGTTCTAGGACCAAGTACATATCTACTGAGTCTAATTTTGTGGGAGAGTTTGTTAACCTACCTAAACCACATGAGCTAAATGTGGAGTCCAATGTATATGCCCCATCGAGAGGACCCAATATATCTCGCTAGAGTATAGAGGCATGACTGACGTAATCACTAATTTTGAGGCATGACTGACGTAATCACTAATTTTGAGGCACAACTATGAGGCTAAATAAACCTATGGTGACACGTAGTTTTGGAACTTTAGGGTACACCAAACCCTAGTCCAACTCGATGCTAAGTACTACTCCCAAAACTAATTTCTAATAGCTCTTTTAAAACTGCAGTTCTGGAATACTGCGTCAGAACTTAACTAGTCTGAAAACTTTTCTAAAAAGTTTTAGGCTGAAAACTAACTAAATTCTTCACTAAATTCTGGGGAGAAGCCAATTCACATGAAAATACAATAATTTCAAGCTAAATTCTTGACTTCTCAAATCATGGTAAAAATCTATGATAGTTGTTGAAACTCAAGTAAAAATCATTAAAACAAAGTATAAACCATATATTCAACATGAGAGTTGTATTTGATAGAAATCTGTATAATAGGTCAAAAACCTTAGCTTAATAAATTCTTGAAATTTGATTTAGAGACTGAGGTTTTGGGCATAAGGGAAAACAAAACCCTTACTGAATACCCACATACCTGAATGTAGAAGAAATCTAGAGGTTGAACTGAGGTTTGAAGCTATGGAGAGGAAAGCCTTATCCTAGAGCCTGAGATAGAATTCTTTTCATTAATCTGAATTTAATCAATGGAATGAGGGGGAAAATACTCTAAGTCTGATTAAACCCCTCTAAAATAAGCCTAAAACAACATAGTTTAGGATTTAAAAGAGTGGGAAAAGACCAGAATACCTCTGACTTAAAATAAAAGTTGCAAAAAAATTCCTACTGGACGGGCTATCACATAGACCATCAAACCCACCATGGCCGTTGACTAGGGGGATGGGTCAATTGACCTTTTGGATAATTTGCACGATCGAGTTTGATGGCTCGTGGGACTTTCCACGACTGTGGCCTTAGCCGTTGGGCTGGTGGAGGCTAAGTGGTCCTCTAGACCATTCCCACGGCTGTCCTGATAGCCTGTCGGGCTTCCCACAACCCGTCGGCCAGCTTATTAGAGCTGAGGAGGCTAGTTATGGGAAATTGGTTGGTATTAAGGGTTAAAATGAATTATGATCCTATACCCTGAGAATGAAGTCTATTAAACCTTGGTAAGGGGGTGGATGGCTAGACTTGAATGGTGGTGTTGGGACATACTGTTTGATTAACAAGTTTGGCGAAGCCACATATGCATGGCATATTTACTTGGAGTTGAGACTCATTTTATTATATGATATGTGATAGAATTATGTAACTTGTGATTGGTCTTCGGACATGATTGAACTATACATGTTTTCCTGTTATGCTTGAATGAATAGGATAGATGAACAGAGAGTGATAACTGAGCTAAAATGTATAAGTGTAATGTGTCTTGGACACTATATATATATATATATATATATATATATATATATATATATATATATATATATATATATATATATATATATGAGGGATAGGTCTGAGAGGCCTAGTTGCATTGATTCCCGACAAAAGGTCTCTCTAGACCAAAGTCCACGCTCCGGAGCTAATGGAACTATCAAAATTCAATTTCGAGCACGTTCACCAAGAATGTTGACTAAAGTTAACGATTTCAAAAGACTAAAGCTCTAAATCAAGGAATGGCCAAAAAGACAAAACAAACAGCTCGAGCACCAAACTAATGGTCCCAGCAAGCCATAAATGACTTGGGGCCGCTACAGGCAAGCTATAACAGTACAAGAAAGGCGAACACGCTTAAATGACCGGAAGGGTCATTACATCATCCACTACTAAAAAGACTTTCATCCCCGAAAGTTAGGAAAGAAGGAAAGACTAGAGATTAAAAGAATAGTGGATACAAAGCCCGCACTACTCTCTTGGACAACCCAGGTAGCCTCCTCGACTGGACAACACCCAACAGAAAAGAACCAAAGAAAGCAACCAAGCCTAAAATTCTTACTAGCCAAGCTAGATTCCAAACTTAAAATCCAAAACTCCAAGGGTCTGCCAACCCAAACTAAACCTCGAGAATCCCAACTGGAAAGCACTGACACAACACCAAAACTAGAGAAGAAATGCGATCAACACACAGAACTCAAACCTTCGAAACCATAACCAAGTTCGCCAGAAAATCAACAACCAAAACTCTAACTAATGAACCTGCTGATCTGCAAATCTCTTTTATTCTGAAAAGGATTCTTTCGCACCGTAATAGGAAGTTGCATATAAGTTGAACACTCAACCACCCTTAAGGCATCAACTGACACATGAGAGATCCACAGTCTTCGCTTATACTCTACCAGGAATGAAGTCACCTCTTTTTGCTCAAACCCCTTTCAAACCAAGCTATAGTCTACTAGCATCTGCCATCCAAGATAACAATCCAAAGCATATCATCGAAAATTGGAGTTACCTGCCCTGACTGACCATCAACCAATGATCAAATACTTTTGCTAACATCAAACTCGATAACTGAACCCAGCTGCACCAACTATCTGAACCCGACTGAACTTTGCACACCATGGTTAGGAAGTGCATGAATGAACACCTTGTATCGATGGAGAAGCTTCCAAACTGTAGAACGAACCTAACCGTTGCACCATGACGAGTCTAAGTCAAGTGGAAGCGGATGAACCAGGACAACCTGCCCAACAGACCCAAACTAAAACCAAGATCCTGCAAGTAGTGTGGTAATTCTACCACGAATTCCATAGTCATTAGCTAAGCTCCCAACTCTAAGAAACACTGTTGTTACTCAGAATGCTCGAACACCATTCGGATTTGAAATTGCTTTCCAATTCTCAACTCAGGAAGGAGTCTACCATACCACGAATATCAAGTCAGGACACCCCGTAGGCAAAGGAAATGATGTTTGGATTCCCAAGTCACCATCTAGTTGTAGAAATTTGGCATAAATTATCAACTCACCTCTTTGACTCGAATCAACCGCTCTACTGCATCAGAACACAGACCCACCATCCTGAAGCATACCACATACCGTACTTCTAGTCCATAATGGTTGAGTCTAACCAACACTGGAACCCCATATAAAATACAACCCTGGAGGAATCAACTAAACAAGCTTCCAAACTCTCGACAGCGAATGGTGACCACCAGCCTCTAAGTATTAATAGAACTCAAAATAGCCTCGCTAGCCTCAACCCGCACAACCTGATCATATAAAGCATACACCACTACTGAACTTCGAAATTACACCGTTGAGTCTACCCAACCATGAAAGAAGGAACCTCATACTATCTGGAACACCACTGAAATATGGAATGTCCAGCCTAACTCAAAGGTTAGCCAAGGACTAGGTGTCCAAGGACAACTGCCACTTCACAACTGAAATGAGGAAACTAAGTCATCCGAACTCAATGCCTTCCAACCCAACAAACTGCAACTGAAGAGAACCAACCACGAACCATCCGAAGTAGTTTGCTAGTCTATGACACTGAAACCCAACTTTAAAATTTCCAACCAAAGCCTGTGTTGAACCCGTATGATGTCAATGAACCTTTAGAAACCGAAGCCAACTGGGCTATGAACACAAAATTTGCTAAACCTGTAGAGGCTACTGAAACTTGAACCGATAGGATGCAAAGCCACTGCAATCTGTAGATGGTCGAATTAAGTCACCAACCCAACCGGATAAGAAATTGAAGGAGACTATGGGAACAACCCATATACCTGCCAACCTCCTAAACCAACCAACAAAGAGGGTCGACTCTAAACACCCCAGAAAACCAAACCGATCAAAGCACGCTAACCTAACCAATATCCACCAACTTAAGACAAAATCTCAACTCCAGCATAACTACCGGTATCACATCGAACCAACACCAAGAACCTCTAGCAAAAGCTAGGTAACAGCCTACGCAACAACCACGTAGGACCACTCAAAAGAAAGACTTAACACGAGCCTAGATCCACAATGAAACTGGAGGCAAAACACCCAGAAAAGAGAATAACAAGAACTACCCACGAGCTACGACTCTGGGTAAACACCTCGCAAGAACAACTCACCCCCATCCACTACTAAGTAATAAACTACCATGAAAACAACGCATAAAAGCTACAATTCAGAAATTAAACAACTAAACAAGTAGCAGGTAGGCATATAAGCTAATAAATGAGAGGAGGGATAGAGTCGCAACGCGAGCAGGACTATCGCAAGCCGAAGGTAGTAAAAGCCTAACCTGGAGCGACGATATCAAGAACTTCAACCTCGGGCCCACCAAGAAGGCATCAGACTAATGGGATCTAACTCTGAACTGCGTAGCTGAAGCTGAGGGCTCAACCATCCCTCATCGGGGATAATCTCTAGAAAAGTGACCAATCACTCCACAATCATAACGACCAGGCTGACCGAGATACGCAATCATGGGGCACTTCCTAATAGAGTGCCCAAGCTCACCACACTGGTGACAACCCTTACCAGAACTACAAGCCCGAAAGCCACCTCAAACCACCTAGGGACCAACCCTACTACTATGTACTCCACTTCTAGCTGGTGGCACTGAAACCCTGGGAGATAACACCTGCTAACCCTGCAGACTGGAAGATGGAATCGTGGCATAATCCCTAGCAAAGTTCCCATGCACACCGCACTGAAAGCAAATCCCACTAGGTACGTATGGGAAAGGAGATCGCACTGAACTTAACTGGCCACCACGGCCTACACAACCTAAAAGCAAACCTCGAGCAATCTTACCCGTACCATATCCGCTAAGCTCAACATGTCTAGTACCACCACCCTCTAAAACTTGCGGAGCAACTAAAACTGGCCTTGTAGGTAAAAAGCAATGGAACCTATATCTGGTGGAGAATCCCCTACCTCGAGTCTGAGAACCTCAAAAACTATCCTGGTGATGACGTTTCTTAGCACTACCCCTATAAGCATCACGACATAAACCCTCTATAGCCCAAGCATAATCCACTACTTGTAGGAAGGTCATCCCAATTATAACCAAATGCTCGGTCGCCAAACGAAGTGGTGAAATCAAACCTCCAATAAAGCTCCAAACTCTATCAAACTCTAAAGGCATAGACCTAGCAGTACGCCTAACCATCTCATTAAATCTTGCCTCATAGTTCAACACCGACATACAACCCTGCTGGAGAACGTGAAGCTCAACCCTGACTGAGGCACCTTCCAAAGAACCGGGTACTGAAACACCTACCGGAGGACTCAGAGTCCTAGCCACGAAATCCAATCAAAAGTTGGGCTGGTCCCATACCCCATATCTGATGTGGTAAACTCTCACTCTGAAGTCCTGGTGCTAATGGAAGAAGTGAAGCAACAGGCATAGAAGCCTCGACATCACCCGTTGTCGAACTCGTCTTAGGCATCTGAGAAGGAATGAAACAACCAAAGTTTTTAGAAGTCAATAAAGCCAGGAACGCATGATAAGGAGCCAAGAAGATGAAACCTTTACTAACAATGCCATGTAGCCTCCCGCAGATAGGATATGGACATCATCATACCGATATGCGAGACTCTATGTAGACACTTGCCTTTGTACCATGACACCGGTGAACCTAGGGCTCTGATACCAAGCTGTCACGACCCGATTTCTCAGGTTATAATGGCACCTACAATTCTCCAGTAGGCAAACCATTCCCCGTAGCCCGAAATGGTTAGTAATGGGCTACTACCTAACCAAAATGCACAATAAGCAGAAATAAGTTGAAGCAGAATGTAAAGGTCGACAAAGCGAAATAAAAACCCGAGTATATACATAAAGAAAACTACACCAACCCCAAGACTTGATATCGACAGTATAGAAGATTCTAATAGAATACAAGTGCTAGAAGTAACAAAATATAATATAAATCTATCTCTGAAAGTACAAGGATCAACTATACAAAAGATGAGATATGGTAAAGCCTTGACCGCCAGGCGCTCACCCTAGTCTCGAATGTCCAAAAGCTGCACGATTCTCCGACGTGATCAACGGTAAAAGCTCAACTAAAATATGTACCAGAAAGATGCAGAAGTGTAGTATGAGCACCAAGACAACGGGTACTCAGTAGGCATCATCGGCCGACTGAGGGCATATAAGATATAAAAACAGTAATAAGCAGAACACAAGAAAGCAATCACGAAAGCAAGGAAGAAGCACAAGGAACTAGCACAAGGAGCAATCAACCAAGAGTTACAAGTATACATGCTAGAACAAACATATGCATAACACAGAAACACAGGTGTAAGGAAGAAGAACGCACCTAGAATCCTTGCAACAATAGTATATAAAAGGAGAGAGAGTCAGGAACATAGAAGTATACCGGTAACCTCAAGTAAAAGGAAAAGAAGGAAAGCAGTCTAGCATACTCAAGATGGAATCAACAAGCATAAGGAAATCATAACACCAATCCAACTTCAAGATAGCATAAACAGGAATCCACCTCTCAAGTACAACCTTAGAATGGAATAACTAACCCACAATAACCATGAAATACTACTCAAATCCTAATAAGAATGGAACTAGAAACTCATAATCTGCTCAGAAGGCCACAAAAAAGTGCCTCAATAAGATAGGACTCCCTAGCCCTCTCAATAATCAAAATCCTACAACCGGAGCCTCAACAGGCTAATAACTGCTAAATCACCAAGAAACAAGGACCATAACCAACTCTATAAAGCGACAAGAGTAATCTAAACTACCTACAGTCCCAACGGCTGCCCATACAATCAAGGAACGCAATCAAGTGAAAACAAACCCTTCGGCCGCCTATACAACCAAAGTATACACTAAACACACAGCAAACAAGGGTGGAATCCGAGTGAAATATGCTTGATGATGATAATGATGGAACCGGTAATAGTAACCCTGTATGCACTTCCCCCTGGCACTTTGGTAGGAGGACCCATGGTGGCACGTACCATCTATACACTATCCAACAATATATACCCCTCCTCCAGCATGCTCGGCCCTTTGGCCAGGTCCTATAACGACAGGGCCCATGGAGATCCCTAACTACATACAGTAACGAACGCGAAATCTCAGAGAACCAGAGCCTCAAAGTACATGCTTGAAATTGAACCGGGTCTAAAACAGTAGTAGTAATCTCAAAAGACCCTCTCATAGGGTGCCCGAAGTATACCCGGGTCTAAATTAGTGATAAAAGTCTCAATAACCCTCTCAAAGAATGCCTAGAGCGTATTCGGGTCTAAATCAGTAAGAAATTAAGTCTAGTGCTCTGCCTAGCAGAGCCTACTATCAGTAGGAAATCAAGCTTAGTGCTCTGCCCAACAGAGCCTAGTGTCAGTAGGAAATCAGTGCGAAATCGTCCAAAATCTCATGTAATCATTAGATTATACCAAAAATGGCCCCCCAGGGCCATGCAAGTTTAGGAGAAACCATCTATAGTGGCTCGCAGCCAAAACCAAAGTAAAACATGTAGGGAAAACCTTTTTCATGGATGATATGCTCGCACACAAATATAAATTAGCCCAACGGCTCACAAATATTCCTACCGGCCCTGCACAGGCTCCGCAGCTACTCAGTAGACATAACCAGCCTAAAAGGATATCTCTATGTCCGGGACTCGCAAACATTCCCAAATAACCCACCATATATGTTCCAGAGTCCATACAAGGCCACACAGGACCACAAGGGTAATATACAATATTTATACAAATACTACAATCAACGTATGAATTAAATGGACAGAAAAGGCAGACAAGGTCTGGGGTACCAGCCTATAACAACCCACCTAAGGATGCTAATTAATGCAGTTATAGCCTATATACGCAGAGTCTAGGTAGGGAAAGCCATAACCTACCTGTCGTCCAACGAATAACTGCGGGGATGGAGTCGTCCAAGCTCAAACTGCTTCGAGAAGCTCCAATTTGCAAAACCACTATCAACATAATAATCTACACATTAATATGAGACTAACGATACCTATAATGATAAAAATGTAACCGGGTCAAATTTGAGTCACAAATGGACCCATGGACCTCGCAACCCAAAACTAGAAACAAAAAACACCAAAGTGTTCCTCACTATCCCGAGAGCACATGCTTAGAAATTGAGGAGAAACGGACCTCAAATGAAGGCTAAAACCAGCCTACTAGTCACGAAATTAACAAAGGAATCAAAGGGAAGAAAATGGAAATTAACAAGGGGCGTACCCGATTTAGAAGTTCAAAAATGCGCAAGGATCGACAAGGTATTACCCTCCAATCAGTTGAGGTGTATCATGGTGGAAAATAGGGTTGCATGAGCTATTTTAATGGAGGAAAGAAGTTGGGGTCTAACAGAAAAAAATGAAGGAGAGAGAGACAATATAAAGATACTAGCCGAAGCCACAAATGCGGCATTTCCGTCGCAATTACAGAGGCACGGAGGAATAGTGACCTCCACAATTGTGGAGAATTCGCCACAAATGCGGTAGCTGCAAATGCGACAAGCACTGCAAATGTTGATCCCTCACCTTTAGCCAATGTCACAACCCAACCTACCGGGCCATGCAGGTGCCTACTCCAATTACCTAGATAGACGAACTCTCACCCCCTGTCCAACAGGTAACTTGCAAAAAATAGAAAGTAGCAAAAGTATCCTTTCCTCTTATTATGAAAACCTTGTTATTACAACATTCGGATATAGAAAACAGTTTGAATATAAATCACCCTCCCTAGGACCTAGTCTAAACAGGTACAAGAGCTACTACAAGATTTATACAGGGCATGTAAAGGAGACACAACTTTCATCATGGAACCGAAGGACAGAAGCTGTTGAAGATCACCATCGTCACGTACCTATGAAACACCAACAGCCCTGCAACTAGACTATACCAAAAAGATATAGCAAGAGTAGAGTCAGTACAACCACACGTACTGTTAGGCATCATCGGTCGACCCAAATCCATTCCTACCATCATATAAGAAAATAGGGAAAGCATGAAAATAAACAAAGTAACCCAATCCTTCACCCCTTTCCCCTTACCAGACTCGATCTCAACTGATCGTCTACTCGCACCCCTTAACTCAACCCTTTCTATTATTTTTACTGCCAAGCCCCTCTTTCTCTGATTTTCCAACATCACTAAGCCTAGACTTCCCAAGTCAGACAACCCTTGAACTTCCCAAGTCACACAACCCTTGGACTTCCCAAGTCACACAACCCTTGGACTTCCCAAGTCACACAACCCTTAGTCCAACCGCTAAATCCAACTCTAACTGCCCCACCGTTGACTTAGTCAACCCCTATGACTATGCATTCAGGAATAACCCAGACCCTGTCATTCAAGACCCACTATGCACAAGTAATCGGACCCGCCCCGGTTTTTCTTAGTTTACCAACCACATATAAATCACTTTGATAACTATGATCAAATCAACAACATAACCAACACAACCCTTGTCCTATAGCCCGGATCCACCCTAGGATCCCTCCCCCTAAACAACAATCACAGAATCCATAGTTCATCCTCTTGTCTAGCCTGGACCCACCCTGGTATCCCTCCTAACCAACACCTAAGTGTTAACAGACAACCCGGCCTAAACCAAGACCAATTCAACAAGTATAACAGAATTCCCGGTCACTCAAAGACCACCAGTCAATATCATAATTAAACAAACAATCTGGTTCACTCATGGAACCAATACCAGTCAATGCAATGCAATCAATAACAATGGAATGATACAGAAAAGTAAACCCGTACCAGGCGTGGTACCCATGCCAACCATTTATTATACCCGTACCAGGCGTGGTACCCGTGTCAACCGTTAGTATACCTATACCAGGCGTGGTACCCGAGCCAACCGAATGCCAACAATCCATAGTCAATATATGAACACACAACTTGTAAACCAATAAGTACACACCATTCAACTCACAGACTGTAAAACAGAACCCTTAGACATTCTACACAATCCCTCTAAGCAATGCAATTCATACAGTCACTTAGATAAGAGTACAAGCACATAAAATATTCACAGAAATCGTAGGCCATCACCTACCCCTATTCCGGGTATATAGTTAAACCTTGACCTTCGTCCAAAGACTAAATCATTCACCCTTGTTTACACATAATGAATGATTTCCCCTTTTTAACTTAATTTAACTACCCCATTAATCTGGGACATACATAGATAACAACAATACGAGTATTCACCCTTAGCCCTTAGCAAAACAATGATTTCTTAACATGCCTTTCGCATTCTTGAAACCCCACCTAAGAGTTTCCCATTTTCGTAGCCACCTAGTTGTCTTTGCAATCCCCAGTTCCCCGAACCTTCCCGACATCCTAGTCTCTGAGTCTATCATTTTTAGCATACCAAGACCACATAACAGCCCCAATTAACTATAATAAATCCACAGTTCAATACAACCAAACCTTCACTCATAACTAATATTAAATCCACCAGACTCCGTGCCCGGAGGCCTAACACATGAAACCTCCATTTCCACTATACGATAAGTACAAAAAGTAAACAGTTCTAACTACTCATGAAAACCTAGCCTTCCTGGATGCCAAGCAGCTACAACCGCGCATTTCTGGCTCCGTGAAGGCGTTCCAGGCTGAACAATAGTCCTGGAATCCGTTGTTCCACATCCCTCTAGCCATGACCCCTTCTCCTCATGATTCCCTAACCTTGGAGCAACTTGGGAGGGTTTTTGGAAAAACCCGCGTATGTTTTCTAACTGAAGAGAAGAATCTTTTTAATAAAAAATACCGTTCTGAGCTTCTGTTTCCCATCACTCTGCTATGGAGGTTAGCCCTCCGCTATGGCGGTCCCGCTATAGCGGAATAATTACCGCTATAGCAGAGTGACGTCAGCCCAGGTTATTTCTAAAAATCAAAAATTTCCCACTACGCCACCCTATTTTAAGCAACCGTACTTTAATTTAATTCTCGGATTAATTCAACTTCCCGATTCTTAAGGTAATGACGGGTTTGGTCATTACAACAAATACCAATTTATCCATCGTTCATCCCTAAACGATCATAGAATACTAACAAGATGAGTAAGGTTAGCTTGGGACTTTCACCATCCCAATTTACCATGTAATCTACGAACCTATGCAAAGTACCAGCCTTCCTCAATTAGTCGCATCGACTTGAGGAATATTAGACGATCCCACTCCCTCAGAGAATTCGAATTACCTATGAAAACTCACATGTGACATTCCCGAGCACCCAAGACAATCCGGGGTCTCGCTTAATATTGGAGAAACAAATTTGAAATATCCGAGAGAACTTTTCCTTTCCCAATTTGGATTTTTCAGTCTGCTATAGCGGATTTTATTCTGCCATAGCACTTCCGCTACAACGGTCTATCAACTACTATAGCGGTTGACAGTAGTTTTGAAATAGGGGAAAAACGGATTCCACCTCTCATTCTCCCTATATTCCTTTAGAACACACTGTATCCTCTCCCGATCACTCTGCTCATGACATTGAAATTCTCAGGTAAGACTCATTTCTACTTGTTCCTTTACTTCCTTGCACGAATTTAGACATGATTATGGTAGAAATCTAGGAACTTTGGTGTATATTGAAGTGGGTTTTTGAACCTGAACTTTTGGTTGGATTTTGTTGAATTCCCGAAGCATGGATGCTTCCCCTACATTTACAATGCCTCCCAGGCATTCTGGACGTAAGGATTACACTATCATTGGCCAAAAATAGGCCAAAAAAGGGGTGGAACGTGAAGGGTTGTTCTTGAACAAAAATGGTGATTTGGACAATTTATAGGGGTTATAATGCCCAAATTTTGTAGGAAACAGTAATGGGGTACCTTGGGTAGGTAGATCTGAACTTGGAACATCAAAAATGGAGTTTTGGACCGAGGGATGCCATTGCCGCACCCCTTGAAGCTTTGGGGATGATGAATACCGCTACATCGGTTGGGTTCCACTATAGCGGAAGGCCGCGAACCAGTAGCTTCTCAAGCTAACACTTAGAAAAACTTTCCCCATTTTCTGAACCCCTTATGCCTTATCGAGTTCTAACCCAACTCTTGTTACATTACAGGTTATTCAAACAAATGGATGAAGGAGGACAACTGCCCGTATATGATTATGACCGCTTTCCCGACGTGGCTAGTCGGGAGAGATTTTTGGATTATCAGAGATTGGGCATCTGTTATGAGAGGGGTTGCAAAATGATTGGGGTGGACAAAAAAGCAGCCGCCTTCCACCGAAAGGTTCAATAGTTTAGCTGGGAGTCCTTGCTTGTAGCTCCCCCTGCCGCATGGACAGGATGGGTACGGGAGTTCTATACCATTCTTTCTATAGTCCATTGGGGTGAGCCCAACCCCACTATCCGCATCCGAGGAGTGGACATTCCGGTGGCTGCTCATACTGTGAATGAGGTGCTTGGAGTGCCTCACATCTCTAACGCTGCATATGAGACCAAGGATAGGCTTTGGGATATGACTTGGTTGAGGGACACTCTGGTGGATGCAGCGTTCCGCGATCAGGTTTACTGGGTCATCCTCGAGGGTGTAACTAGCACCTACCTTTCTGTTGAGGCTAGAATATGGCTCAACTTGGTATCCCGGAGGATCCGCCCATCGGGTAACATGACTGACGTTACTTATACCCGAGCCCTAGTGGTTTCTTGTTCCATGCAAGGCATCATCATGAATGTGGGGGAATAAATCATCTCTGAATGGAGGGACTTCTACCGAGGTCACAGGAAGGGCCCCTATCTTCCGGGTTTGGTGTCTGAGTTATGCAGGCAAAATAGAGTGCCTGAGGACCATACCGACTTGGAGGTGGCCATGGACGACCCCTTTGACCCTTTCCGGGTGAAGGTGGTCTCCAAGAAGAAGTGTAAAATGGACAAGGAAGGAAGCAGCCAGCCGGTGGAGGAGGCCGACGATGATGATGATGACGACACCCCTGCCCTTTCCCAGCCCCAGCCACTGATCTCTAGAGCCCAGCTGGAAGAGAATTTGGCAACTGTCCGGAGGTTTATGGAGGATCCTAACGCCGGGGGTGCAGCCCCACACCCATCTGCTCAGGAACTTGCAGTACTCCGTAGGGAGTTAGAGGAAGAGAAGAAGAAGAGACGCTCCCGGGACCGCATGTTTGTCCGGATGTGGAAGACCGTTAAGGTCATGTTCTCTTGTGTTGCCCCGGGTCAGGAGCTGCCCGCACTCGAGCTTGAGGACAGGCATGAGTTCCCCTTCCAGAGCGATGATGAAGCTAAGGACCTCCCCCTATCCCTTTTACTAGATACTCTTACTGCTTTGGGTTGACCCCGTTTTGGGCTTGTTAGACAATATTTCCCCTTTTATTACCGCACATTGATACTTATCTTTAGACAATTTCTCTTATATGCACACTATGTTAATTATATCATGCTTTCCTTGATTTATACCGAGATTCGTAACTTATTACAGTTTTTATATTGCCCCCGGGAAGGAATGAAAAACAGGGAAAACCAGAGCAGGCTTCTGCCTCTCGTACCTCCGCTATGGCGGATGCCACTCCGCTATAACGGATCCTCTATAGTGGGGGAAAAATCCTCTACAGTGGGAGAGCCATAGCGGTACTGTCTGCTATGGCAGACTCGACGGTAATCAGCCTAGAAAATTGGATTTCCAGCTACATGAACTCGTCCCCCTTCCCGTTTATCCTTGTTCGAACCTATAAATCCCGCCATGGTCTTAAACCACCATTAAGACCGTTCCTGGCATCGAACGTATCACAATCAGGCATAACACACTATCAGTTACAATGAAATCATAACAATAATTATTTCCTGGCAATGCCTTCCCACCATCACACTAATGACTCCCTTGTTCCCATGGTTCCCAACCAAGCCCCCAAATGTCCTAAAACTGATGCTTCCCTACAGTCACAGTTCCTAATCCCTTATCATCTTAACCGATGATAAGCCCTTTTTAAAATGCAAAAACCACTCCTTAAATCAGGACATTTAACAGATTACCACAGTCTGAGGCACACAAAGTGTTCCACTTAAATGGCTTCCTGCAGACTCTACATGCACACCAGATATCAATTCACACACACACATATCCCAAGTAAGTCACACCAAAATTGTACAACACAATCAATTCAATTTCATGTTACAACCAAGTCGAATTACAACCAATTCAAGCCATATAATCTTACCTTCTATTCGTCCCATGGATGGACATTAGCCGATCATCCATGTCTTACCGCAGTCTCTCAGGCCAGATACCAATTGGAACCTTCCTGGTTCCAATTCATCTTGCTTGTCTTATCGCAACCGGAGTACAAGGACCTTCTACACCTTGTTGAGATACCAATTGGAATCTAGAGATACCAATTGGACTCAACTCATACCAGCAAGTAAACAACCGCACGAGAGAATGAAAGAGGGATATTTTTCCTAGAATGCTTCAAAGCTTTCCAAAGATTAGATGTGAACGTCAACACACCAATCCATAGGACTCTATTCGGCACTTTGCTCTTGTACTGGGAGACCGGTAACCTAGGCTCTGATACCATCTGCCACGACCCAACCAATCGGGCCTTGCGGGTGCCTACTCTAACTACCTAGATAGATGAACCCTCACCCCCTGTCCAACAGGTAACTTGCAGAAAATAGAAAGTAGCAAAAGTATCCTTTCCTCTTATTATGAAAACCTTGTTATTACAAGATTTGGAAATAGAAAACAGTTTGAATATAAATCACCCTCCCTAGGACCTAGTCTAAACAGGTACAAGAGCTACTACAAGATTTATACAGGGCATGTAAAAGAGACACAACTTCCATCATGGAACCAAAGGAAAGAAGCTGCTGCAGATCACCATCGTCACGTACCTATGAAACACCACCAGCCTTGTAACCAGACTATACTTAAAAGATATAGCAAGAGTAGAGTCAGTACAACCACACGTACTGGTAGGAATCATTGGTCAACCCAAATCTGTTCCTACCATCATATAAGAAAATAGGGAAAGCATGAAAATAAACAAAGTAACCCCATCCTTCACCCCTTTCCCCTTACCGGACCCGATCTCAACCGATCGTCTACTCGCACCCCTTACCTCAACCCTTTCTATTCCTTTTACTGCCAACCCCCTCTTTCTCTGATTTTCCAACATCACTAAGCCTAGACTTCCCAAGTAAGACAACCCTTGGACTTTCCAAGTCACACAACCCTTGGACTTCCCAAGTCACACCACCCTTAGCCCAACCGCTAAATCCAACTCTAACTGCCCCACCGTTGACTTAGTCAACCCCTATGACTATGCATCCAGGAATAACCCAGACCCTGTCATTCCAGTCCCACTATGCACAAGTAATCAGACCCGCCCCAGATCCCTACACAACTCCTCCCAGGATATTACCCGCTAGTCACACCATGTAAATCCTTAGGCCATTTCCCTAGTTTACCAACCACATATAAATCACTTTTATAACAATGATCAAATCAACAACATAACCAACACAACCCTTGTCGTATATCCAGGATCCAGCCTAGGATCCCCCCCCCCCCAAACAACAATCACAGAATCCATAGTTCATCCTTTTGTCTAGCCCGGACCCACCCTGGGATCCCTTCTAACCAACACCGAAGTGTTAAAAGACAGCCCAGCTAAACCAAGACCAATTCAACAAGTATAACAGAATTCTCGGTCACTCAATGACCACCAGTCAATGTCATAATTCAACAAACAGCCCGGTTCACTCATGGAACTAATACCAGTCAATGCAATGTAATCAACAACAATGCAATGATACAGAAAAGTAAACCCATACTAGGCGTGGTACTCGAGCCAACCGTTAGTAATTCATATCAGGCGTGATACCCGTGCCAACCATTTGTTATACCCATACCAGGCGTGGTACCCGTTCCAACCGTTAGTATACTTGTACCAGGCATGTACCTGAGCCAACCGAATGCCAACAATCCATAGTCAATATATGAACACACAACTTGTAAACCAACAAGTACACACCGTTCAACTCACAGACTGTAAAACAGGACCTTTAGACATTCTACACAATCCCTCTAAGCAATGCAATTCATACAACCACTTAGATAAGAGTACAAACACATACAATATTCACAGAAATCGTAAGCCATCACCTACCCCCTATTTCGGGTATATAGTTGAACCTTGACCTTCGTCCAAAGACTAAACCACTCACCCTTGTTTACACATAATGAACGGCTTCCCCTTTTTAACATAATTTAACTACCCCATTAATCCGGGACATACATAGATAACAATAATACGAGTTTTCACCCTTAGCCCTTAGCAAAACAATGATTTCTTAACATGCCTTTCGCATTCCTGAAACCCCACCTAGGAATTTACCATTTTTGTACCCACCTAGTTGTCTTTGCAATCTCCAGTTCCCCGAACCTTCCCGACATCCCAGTCCCTGAGTCTATCATTTTTAGCAACCAAGACAACATAACAGCCCCAATTAACTACAATCAATCCACAGTTTAATCCAACCAAACCTTAGCTCACTCATAACTAATATTCCATCCACCAGATTTCGTGCCCGGAGGCCTATTACATGAAACCTCCATTTCCACTATACAATAAGTATAGAAATTAAACAGGTTTAACTACTCAAGAAAACCTAGCCTACTTGGATGCCAAGAAGTTGCAACCGCGCATTTCTGGCTCTGTGAAGGCATTCCTGGCTGAACGATGGTCCTGGAATCCGTTGTTCCGCGTCCCTCAAGCCATGACCCCTTCTCCTCATGATTCCCTAGCCTTGGAGCAACTTGGGAGGGTTTTTGGAGAAACCCTCATTTGTTTTCTAACTGAGGAGGAGAAGCTTTTTAATAAAAAATCCCGTTCTGAGCTTCTGTTTCCCGTCACTCCGCTATGGCGGTTAGCCCTCCGCTATGGCGGTCCCGCCATAACGGAATAATTATCGCTATAGCAGAGTGATGTCAGCCTGGGTTATTTCTAAATCAGAAATTTCCCACTACGCCACCCTATTTTAAACAAACGTACTTTAATTTAATTCTCGGACTAATTCGACTTCCCGATTCTTAAGGTTACGACGGGTCCGGTCGTTACAGCCAAACACTGCAATTGCGGCATTTAACCACAAATGCAGACCCAACAGGTACAATAACTCGGCCAAAAACTAGCTAAGTTTGAAACGCTCGATTGGACCCTCGAGAAGCATCTAGGGTCCCACAGACACAAACGAAAAGAGCTATTTGACTAGAAACGGCATTTCGGATCCAATGAAATTGATGAAAATCCAATCGGAGGTCAGTTTAATGACAAGTGGGCCCCACGCCCAAAATCTACCTTTAGCCAAATACTTCCAAAACAGAACCCAATGGACGAAATAAGACTGAAAGCCTCGGGACCCGAACCAATGGTCCCCCTAGCCTAAACCCAACATTTTGAAGTTATGAGCGCTGACAGAATTTCCATCTGAGGTCGTCTTCTCTAAATGTTGAGCAAAGTCACCAAAGTCCACGCTCCGGAGCTAACGGAACTGTTGGAATTTGATTCCAAGCACGTTCACCAAGAATGTTGACTAAAGTCAATGATTTCAAAAGCCTAAAGCTCTAAAACAAGGAACAGCCAAAAAGACCAAACAAACGGCCCAGGAACCGAACTACCGATCTCAGCTAGCCATAAATGGCTTGGGGCCGCTACAGGCAAGCTCTAACAGTACAGGAAAGGTGAACACACGTAAATGACCGGAAGGGTCATTACAGAAAATTAAAATAATAGCCATAACATGAAACCTCGTGAAAGTAAAATTAAGTTTCAACTTAAATACTTCTATTATTATCAATAGGACTCTAAAATCTTAAATATTAGAATAGGCCTAAATATCATGTTATTTACTTAGGAAAAGTAAGATAAAAGTAATTATAAATATGTTATGTAATTCAATTTAGTAAATTATTAATAAATGGTAAATTTTCGTCAATTTGAAAGTACTAAATATTAGGAGCTCTTACTCTTTACAAATAAGTAACTATTTAATAGCTATAATTTTAATTAATTTTAAAATAATAAAAATTATGACAAGAATTAAATAATAATTATTTGAGAAAAATAGTAAAAAGACGATTTGTCTGTTGCACATTCTTTTAATGAAGGACAAAAAGTTCAAATCACATTTACATCTAACAACATACTTTATCCGCCTTCAAATTTAATTAGTAAGCCCCAAATTGAAAGAGTCGAAGTTTAATTAAAGATTCAACTATAATACTAACAAATAATATACCAAAATATAGTTAAATTACATAATCAAAATTAAGTCACAATTAAACTAAGAAAGAAAAAAATAGAAAGAGATAAACCTTTATTTTTTGGCTACTTCATTCGGCGACAACAGGCTTATTTTATCTAGTTCATCGATCAGAATTTTTTAACTGAAAGAGAAACATGAGAAATTATCAAAAGATGAGAACTCATTGTCAATTATTGATTTTGTATAATTCATATATAATCTTTAAAGTTATTAACTAAAAGAAAAAAAATGAAAGATTGATGATAATAAATACAAGAAGACGGCTTGAACCAAAATCAAGTCTCTTTCAAGTATATGCCATATATTTATATGTTTACCTTTTACACAAAAAATTAAAACCTTTGCTCTAATGATATTAGTGATGTTTAGGGTTGAAGCACAATCAATCTCATACCGTAAATAAACCTCCTAAACCTAAAAGGAATACATATATAGTAAGTGGTCGATGCAGAAATTCTAAAACTAAAACAAATTTAAAAAATTTATTATTTAATGATTTAATTATTTTATATCATGCGTGAAATTAATTCAATGATTATAGTTATATTGTAGTTCTAAAAGGAACATATTTATAAACTATTTTAATTAATTTAAACTCTTAAATATTTAAGATTTTTACATAAGACAGATAAAAAAAATTAATGATTAAATATTTGTAGTAAAAGGATCAAAATATAACAACTCAAAAGGCATCAATCCAAAGTAATCTGGCAGAAGTATTAATAATACTTTATGTATATGAACATAAAATAATATCCTTAACTCAAAAAAAATAATAAAGTAAAACCTTAATTAAGTTAGAACTTCCTGCATAATTTCTCAAATATGAAAGACTTTAATAAAGTTCTAAATTATTCAAATAAGGAAAGATTTACTAATAAATGTATAATTAAATTTTAAATATTAAAAAAAAAACAAATTGCAATTGTATCTATTGCGGAGTCTTTTAATAAAGGGCAAAAAGTTTAAATCGCATTATAAGGTCCTTCACACTTTTAATATAATACTAGTTTCTACGTACGTGCGTTGCACGTGTGTATTAGTGTATGTGCGTTGCATGTGTACATTGTGTCAAGTCTACAATTAATATAAAATATATAAAATTAAAAATAGCAAATAGTAACAGAACAGAAATTACAATAAAACAATACGACAATTGAAATATCATGACAACACGATTAAACCTAACCTTTACACAAAAATTCCTTAAAGTCTGACAGAACATTCATCTACCACCTGTACTAAGTAGTAAATATAGGAGATAGCAACAGAACAGAAACTACAACAAAACAATATGATAATCGAGATATCAGAACAATACTTTATACCAAAATTCCTTAAAGTTTGACCGAACATTCATGTACCACCTGTATTAAGTAGTGAAAATAGGAGATAACAACAGAACAAAAACTGCAACAAAATAATATGATAATCGAGATATCAAAACAACACGATTAAACCTAACCTTTACACCAAAATTCCTTAAAGTCTAACCGAATATTTATCTACCACCTGTATTAAGCAGAAAAAATAGCAAATAGCAACAGAATAAAAAGTACCAAATATTGAAATCAAAATACCATGAAGTAATGCGAAAGCTAACAATTATAATTTTGGCGGCAACATATCAGATGACAAAGAATTAAAGTCCGACCGAATATTCATCTACTACTTGTATTAAGTAGTAAAAATAGGAGATAGCAACAGAACAGAAACTACAACAAAATAATATGATAATCGAGATATCAAAATAATACGATTAAACCTAACCTTTATACCAAAATTTCTTAAAGCCCGATCGAATATTCATCTATCACTTGTATTAAGCAGAAAAAATAGCAGATAGCAACAGAGCAAAAAGTACAAAAAATATTGAAATCAAAACAACATGAGGTAATGTGAAAGCTAACAATTATAAATTTTAACGGCAATATATCAAATGATAAAGAAAACTACAATAAAAGAAAGGTAATATTTGATAAAAAATATTGCGTGTATAAGAAGAGTAAGAAAGTTATTTTTACCCTTTTCCCACGAATTTTTTCATAAAGAGAGAGTTCAAGCAAGGATGAAACTTTGCTTGAACTCTCTCTTTATGAAAAAATTCGTGGGAAAAGGGTAAAAATAACTTTCTTACTCTTCTTATACACGCAATATTTTTTATCAAATATTACCTTTCTTTTATTGTAGTTTTCTTTATATATATAATGTAAGGGGGGGGGGGAGAGAGGAAAGCCTATTTTGACGTAATTATAGAGGAAACCTTATTTTAATGTTCTAATTAATATTTATGGTGGTTTAGTTGTACTATTTCAAATAAGGTAAATATTTGTATAAAATAGAATTTATATATTTTAAGTTTAAAATTCATTAGCTAATTAAATAATAATTGGAGGAAAAAAGTGAAAAGATAATTTTGTCTATGAGAGGATCTATTAATGAAGAGCAAAAAGTTCTAATCACATTATAAGGTCCTTCACACTTTTAATATAGTACTAGTTTAGTATACGCGCTTTGCGCGTGATTAAAGAGTGTACCTCATTTAACAACAAACACTATAGGGAAAAGAACCAATTAAGAGAAAAAACTTTTTTAGGGAAAAAAATCATTTTTTTAGTTCAATGATAAAAGAGTAATAATAATAATAATAATAAAATCTTCACTGTCAATTGTTGATTATTTATAATTCATATATAATCTTTAAAGTTATTAACAAAAGAAATACAGAAAGACAAAACAGAAGATGATGATAAATGTAAAAAGACGATTTGAATCAAATAAAAAAATATATAGAAGAAAAATCTACCAACATTAATTCTAGAAAAAAACAAAAAAGTATTAGCAATTGTTACACTAATAATAATCCTAGTTAAGGATCAATAAGAGGCCCTACATCTTCATGCCACTCACATTTTAAAATCCCGCAAGAGAACAAACTAAAGGTCACAAAAGGTGGAAAAAAAGAAGATTAAATCAGAAACGAATAGAAAATAAGGTAAATGTTTCTACTATAATATATTTTAGGATTCTTTTTTACATACACAAGAAAAAATACTAATATTTCAATAGATGACTTCAAAAGTAAAAATCATAATATACGACACAAAGAAAATGAAAAAGAAAAAAATAAACCTTCGATTTTTCTGGCTACTTCATTCGGCAGCAACATGCTTGTTTCGTTCAATCTTTCAGAAATTTTCAACTGAAAGAGAAAACACGAGAAATTATTAAAAGAGAAAAATCTATTGTCAATTGTTGATTATATATAATTTATATATAATCTTATGTGATGACCCTTCTGGTCATCTTCGCGTTTGCGCATTTATTGTACTGTTAGAGATTTTCTGTAGTGGCCCTAAGTCATTTATGGCTTGCAGAGACCGGTAGTTCGGTGCCCTGGTCGTTCGTTTGATCGTTTTGGCCGTCTGACTGTTTTAGAGCTTAAACTTAGAATATCGTTGACTTTAGTAAACATTCTAAGATAAAGTGCTTGGAATTGAATTCTGACAGTTCTGTTAGCTCCGGAGCGCTGAGTTTGGTCTAGTTGGACCTTTAGTTGACGCCTGAGAACTTCCGGTGTGGGTTTTGTGTTATTTTCTCAGTTTTCAGGCCATTTGGAGTTAAAAGTGTAACTTCGGGTGACTTTCGATGATCGGAGTGTCGGATTTGAAATCCAATGATTCCATAAGCTCAGAAATATTGATTTTGGGCTAGGAAGGTGGTTGGTGCGGGTTCTGGGTGAGCCGGACTCATTTCGAGCCTTTGAGTTCCTTTTCGTTAGTGTTGACTTGGGTCAACATTTCTTCGAAATGACCTCGTATAGAAGTTTTGTCAATTTCGTTGAGTCCGGAACGTCGTTTCCACTCTATTAGCATAATTGGTTTTTGAATATCGAGTTCCGATTGTGCCCGGAATGCCCCAGAGAGTTTTCAAAAATTTCAGAAAAATAGTTGCAGGCCAGCCTTCAGCGCCCAGGCAGCGCGATCGCGCTGGCCTGTGGCAGGCCTTTAGTGCCGATGGCGCTGGCCATTTTCCAGCAGCTATTAATTCAAGTTATTTCATTTTTCCAGCATTCTTTCTCCAACTTTCTCACTCTAAAACTCAAATTTCTCTCCACCATTTTGCTCTAAATCAATTCTAAGCTTTGGGAACTCAATTTTTCGTCGGTACGAAGAATTGTCCATCTTGGGCTGATTTCCCGTCCTTTTGGTACGTAATTCTCGCTCTATTTTCGTTTCTAAGTTCCTAAATTCCATCTTTAAACCCCAAGTTTAGCGGGCTGTTTTGGCGCCTCCTCTTGGCCAATTGTCCTCAAATTTGGAGCATGCCTTCTTGGCATCGTTAGGGTCGTTGTGGTCCTTTTCATTTTTGGTTTTGGGTGTAGTCCCCGCGGGCCCGCTTTTGACCCAGCTACAATTGTAGCAATATGGGTATCGTTAGTCTCGTTTTAACATTTTATTCATGAATTTGATAGTTTTATTCTCACTCAGAGCTTCTCAGAGCAGCTCGGCCCTGGATATCGTCGTTCTCGCAACTTATCGTCGGACAACAGGTAGGTTACTGTCTAAACTCCTAGACTTAACATATATCGGGCAAAATTGTACTAGCTGGCATCCTTAGGTTGGGTTATTAGGTTAGTACCACAGACCTTGACCATTTTTTCATGATCCGTTAAATTTCTTTCCTCCGTTGTGTGTAGTACTCTTATTACTTGATATTATTACCCTTGTTGTCCTATGAGGCCTTCTTGACTCTGGAACATAGACGGTGGGATCATTGGGAATGTCCACAAGTCCCGGACATAGAATTATCCTTCTAGGTTGGTTATGCTGCTGAGTAGCTTCGGGATCCTGTGTAGGGCCGATAGGTTGTTATGAGCTGTTGGAGGCTATTGTGTGTTGATCATATCATTTCCATGCATATAAAGAGATTTTCCCCATATTTTACTATACTTTGGGCTTCGGGCCTACTGGGACTATTTTCTTAAACTTGCATGGCCCTAGGGGGCCGTTTTTAATGCAACTGGATTTGAAAATGATTTCACTTGATATGTGAATCTTCTTGGGGTAAAAGAAGGTCAAAATATGCTTTTATCATCATTTTGCTACTATTGCTAGACTCGACTGGGTCGGAGTGCTAGTTGAGTTTTTTTACTAACTTGAAATGACTTTAGGCTCGGCCGAGTCGAGCATCTAAGATATTTTACTACTATTTTAAACCCGGTTATGCCCGGGCACCCTTGGAGGGGGTTTTGAGACATCTTTCCACTGCGTTAGTCCTAGACAGGGTCTAGGCATGCATATTTGAGATTTAGCCACTCGCTTGAACCCAGACTTAATTTCGGAGGACATATTTTGATTCTGAGTTATAGTATGGGGTACGGGACCTCCATGGACCTTACCGCTCCGAGCCTGACGCTTCGGGATGCATGTGCTGGGGGTAAGGGTATACAGTGGAGTAGAGGTATACGGGCTGGGTCCTTTCATGGAACCTACCTACTGGGCCCGATCAGCACCGGAGGAGGTACATACAGAGGTTCTATTTCACCCTGAGGTTATCATGCATTATATCATTCATTGTTTGAGATTCTACCCTTGTTTGCTATTTGTTGAGTGTACGCTCTATTAGTATAGGCTGCTGGAGGGTTTGTTTTCACTTGGTTGCGTTCCTCGATTGTATGGGCAGTCGGGGAGCTGTAGGTAGACTCTTGTTATTTGATTTCGAAATTGTTCTCTTTTACTGTTATATGTATGGAATTTGGGTACTGCTAGGTTGCTACTTCTGGATTTGAGATTGGTATGCATTGGTTGGTTACTAATTCCTATTTTCTGAGCATGTCTACCATTATTCATCTCTCCCGTGCTTTATACACTAGGTTACCGATATACCATCCATTTCTAGAACTTATCATGTATATACTGTTATTTCAAGGATCCCAGGTGCGTTATTGCTTACTTTCACCTGTGCCTGTGTGTATATATCTACTTTCTATCCTTGTATGTTGCTTTCTGTTGTCTTCCCTCTGGGCTAGTTCTTGTGTACCTTTTCATTGATTTCTGTGACTATTTACTTCTATTCGGTCTGCTATTGCTCTTTTACCTTATATGTGCCCAGTCGGCCTATGATACCTATTGGGTACCTTATGCTTCGCATTTGGTGCTCACTCTACACTCTGCATCATCTAGTGCAGATCCTAGTGTGGGCCATCACCGTTAGAGCGCTGGAGACTCGTGCGGGGTGCTATGTTTGGATCATCCAGGCTGAGGGTAAGCTCTTGGCATTCAGAGCTTGACTCTAGTTTATCCTTTCGTATATTTTGTACTCTGTTACTACTCGAAGATAGCTTGTGTACATATATTTCTTTTTGACCTTTGTACTCCTTATGTAGTTCGGGCTTCTATATGCTATGATACCAGGTTTTGGGTTGGTTTAGCTTCTGCTTTGTACTTATATTACTCATGTTACCCGATTTATTCATCTTGTTCCATTGCTTCTGCTTATTTATTTATTCTTCCGCCTAAACTGTTAGAAGGTAGCCTATTACTAACTGTTTCGGGCTACGGGGATTGGTTTGCCTATTGGGGGGTGTAGGTGACATCATGACCAATAAATCGGATCGTGATAGCTTGGTATCAGAGCCCTAGGTTCACCGGTGTCATCGATATAGGAGCCAATGTCTAGTAGAGTCCTGCGGATCAGGGCAAAGACGTCCGTACCCAATCTTCGGGAGGCTATAGTGACATCTTAAGAAGAATTAGACTCTTCTTGTTTCTATCTCGTGCGTAGTATCCTTGAAAGTTTCTGGAAACCTCACTTACTGGTTCACTCTTCCGCAGATGGTTCGTATGAGATCATCAGCTTCAGGCGAAGGAGAGCCTCCTGCCCCTGCACCTCCGACTCCAACTAGGGGTTGGGGTGGTCGCAAGGGTAGAGGTAGGGGTCGTGGGCACCCCAGAGCAGCGGCACCTGCTAGAGCTGCTAGAGTTGAGGTAGATCCTGAGTATAACTACGAGCCAGAGATTTCTCCTGAGTAACAGCATGTGGACCCGGGGGCAGCCCAGGTACCGCCAACTCCAGTACCAGCTCCAGCATCAGTTTCTTTGCTAGCTTCATCCCCAGCTCAGTCTTCGGATATTTGAGGTTTACTTTTTCAGCTCTTGGGTATGATTGGGGAGCGTCCTTGTGAGACAGCCCAGACTTCTGCTCAGGGGGCAGCTCTGGGTATTCCGAGTTCAGGAGTGCAGTCTGCTACTGCAGCTCCCCGTGCTGAGGTTGTTCCAGTCCCATCGGTTGCCCAGCCTCTTGCTCCTCGCCTTACTATGACGGAGACGGAGCAGAAGGCCTTGGGTAGGTTTTGGAGATTGGCACCGCCGAGATTTGCTGGTACACAGGGTCAGGACCCACATGACTTCATTACTACCTGTGAGGAGATATTGCATCACTTGGGGCTATTAGAGACTCACGGGGTTGGCTATACTTTATATCAACTGGAGGGTCCAGCAAAGTTATGGTGGAGAGTGCAGGTTGCTTGCAGACCTTCTACATCACCTCCTTTGACCTGGTTTGAGTTCTATGAGGTCTTTATGGCCAAGTTCTTGCCATAGAGCAACAGAGAGCGTCATAATGAGGAGTTTACTAGACTTTCTCAAGATTCCATGACTGACTCAGAGTATGAGACCCGTTTCCATTAGCTCGCTCTTTTTGGAGCCATGATTATGCCTACTGAGGTGGACAGGGTCCATAGATTTGTTTGGGGGCTACGGAGAGAGTTTAGAGAGCCTGCAGAGATACTGGTTGCTAGTGGTTGGTCATTCCAGGCCATTGCAGATTATGTCCGTACAGTTAAGGATTCGCGTCGTCATGACACCGGGGCCAGAGATAAGAGGCCTCGACATCAGGGTGGCTACAGTGGTTCCAGGCATGGTGGTAGAGGTTCAGGCCAGTGGGGCCAGGTTTATCAGCCACAGCAACAACAGGGTCAGTCCAGCCGACCGGTTCAGGCTTCACTCTAGACTTCTGGTAGTACCCAGTTCGAGCAGGGTCAGAGCAGCCATCAGGGCTACAGCGGTTAGTCTTCGAGGGGTACAGCTTTGGGGGCATCAGGCCATGGTGGCCATTTGTGTTCTGCTAGTTCATCCCGACCGAATAGGTAATCAGGGGCTTGTTACACTATGGTGTGGTTGGTCACTTTACTAGAGATTGCCTCCAGTAGGGTACAGTTCAGCTGGCCGAGCCATTACGAGCAGTTCATCCTCTGACTAGAGGGGGTGGTGGTTAGGATAGGGGTGGTGCCCCATGTGGTAGAGCAGGTGGTAGGGTTGGCAGTCGGGCAGGTAGGGGTCGTCATCAGTTCTATGTGGTCCCTGCGAGACTAGAGGCAGAGGCCTCGGATGCCGTGATCACAGGTACGATTTTTGTATGTCGTCAGCCAGCTTATGCTTTGTTTGATCCTGGATCCATTTGTTCATATATATCGTCCTACTTTCTGCCTTGTTAGGGGTTGGCTAGTGAGCCATTATCTGTTGTTGTTTCTGTTTTGACCCCAATAGGAGATTCTTTAGTAGTGGATTGGATTATGAGATCCTGTATGATATCTATTGGTGATTTGAAGACTTGGCTGACCTGATGATACTTGATATGTTAGACTTTGTTGTGATACTGGGCATGGACTGGTTATCCCTTCACCGTGCGGTTTTGGATTGTTATACCATAGCCGTGTCCGGTGTATCCACGGTTGTGTGGCAGGGTTCTGTTAGCCATGCACCGTCAGGGATCATCTCTTGTTTATGAGCTAGGAAGTTGATTTCTCATGGGTGTTTATCTTATCTAGCATATGTCCGAGATGCTAGTACTGACCCTACATCCCCTGAGTCCGTTCCTGTGGTTAGATACTTCATAGATGTGTTTCCTACCGACCTGCCAGGCCTTCCACCTGAGAAAGATGTTGATTTTGCCATTGAATTAGAGCCGGGCACCAGGCCTATTTCTATATCTCCCTACCGTATGACTCCTCCTGAGTTGAGAGAGCTTAAGGAGCAGCTCCAAGATTTGTTAGCTAAGGGGTTCATTAGATCGAGTGTGTCTCCTTGGGGTGCTCCTATCCTCTTCGTGAAGAAGAAGGATGGATCGATGCGTATGCGTATTGACTATCGATAGTTGAATAAGGTGACAGTGAAGAATAGGTATCCGATGCCCAGGATTGATGACTTATTTGATCAGCTTCAGGGTTCTTCTATGTTTTCAAAGATTGATTTGAGGTCCGGCTACCATCAGTTGAGGATTAGGGTGGATTACATCCCTAAGACAGTATCCAGGACACGTTATGGCCACTATGAGTTCCTGGTGATGTCTTTTGGGTTGACTAATGCCCCCACAACCTTTATGGATTTGACGCATTGGGTGCTTAGCCTGTACTTGGATATGTTCGTGATAGTCTTCATTGATGACATTCTGATAAACTCGAGGAGTAGGGACGAGCATGAGCAGCATTTGAGGATAATACTTCAGATTTGAGAGACCATCGTCTTTATGCCAAGTTCTCAAAGTGTGAGTTTTGGCTTGAGTCAGTTGCATTCCTAGGACACGTGGTGTCTAAGGATGGTAATAGAGTGGATCCCGGTAAGATTTTTGTGGTTCGTGATTGGCCTAGACCTACTACTCCTACTGAGGTCCGTAGCTTTGTTGGGTTAGCCGAGTACTACAGATGGTTTGTTGAGGGATTTTCTTCCATAGCAGCACCCTTGACTATGCTGACTAGAAAGGATGTCCCATTCCAGTGGTCGGATCAGTGCGAGGATAGCTTACATAGGGCCTTATTCACTTCATCTCCAGTGTTGACTTTACCAGTTGAGGGTCAGAGTTTTTCCGTGTATTGTGATGCTTCAGGGGTCGGTTTTGGTTGTGTGTTGATGCAGCAGGGTTGAGTGATAGCATATGCGTCGAGGCAGCTGAAGGTTCACGAGCACAACTACCCCACTCATGACTTGGAGTTGGCGGCGGTAGTCTTTGCGCTCAAATTCTGGAGGCATTATATATATGGAGTTCATTACGAGATATTAACCGACCATCATAGTCTCAGTACATTATGCATCAGCATGAGCTGAACTTGAGGCAGAGGAGACAGATTGAGTTGCTAAAGGACTATGATTTCACTATTCTATACCATCCGGGCAAGACAAACGTGGTAGTTAATGCCTTGAGTAGAAAGGCGGTGAGTATGTGCAGCCTAGCTTTACTTTCAGTTTATGAGTGACCATTGGCCTTGGACATCCAGTCCTTGGCTAACCGTTTGGTTAGGCTTGACTTATC
Source organism: Jaltomata sinuosa (assembly GCA_003996215.1). Taxonomy (NCBI): domain Eukaryota; kingdom Viridiplantae; phylum Streptophyta; class Magnoliopsida; order Solanales; family Solanaceae; genus Jaltomata; species Jaltomata sinuosa. The sequence continues at coordinate 29,968 of QJPP01005664.1, forward strand.
AGATCCTAGAAGAGTTCTTGCCAGTATTGAGGTTCGCTCTACCCTAGTTGATCTGATTCAGAGTCGATAGTTTGAGGATCAGAGTTTGAGTGACTTTGGTGATCAGGTAGTTTGGGGTTAGGCCAGTCGGGAAACTTTGGGTTCTGATGGTATTCTGAGGTTTGATGGTCGGCTTTATGTTTCGAGAGTTGGTGATTTGATACAGTTGATACTCCGAGAGGCACATTGTTCTAGATACTCCATTCATCCTGGCGCAGCAAAGATGTATAGAGATTTGAGACAGCTTTACTAGTGGAGCAGTATGAAGCGGGACGTGGCAGAGTTCGTATCTCTGTGCTTGAACTGTTAGTAGGTGAAGTTCGAGCACATGAGATTGGGTGGCTTGATGCAGCGACTTCCCATTCCTGAGTGGAAGTGGGAAGGTATTACTATGGAATTCATTGTTGGTTTGCCTTGTACTTCTCGAGAGTTTGATTTTATTTGGGTAATCATTGATAGGATGACTAAGTCAGCACACTTCTTGCCGGTTCAGACTTCTTACGGGCAGAGAGGCTATCTCAGATCTACATTCATGAGATTGTTTGGTTGCACGGGGTCCCAGCTTCTATCATTTCAGACTGCGGCACTCAGTTCACATCTCATTTATGGAGAGCTATACAGAGGGATTTGGGTACGGAGGTTCAGCTTAGTATTGATTTTCACCCTCAGACAGATGGCCAGTCCGAGAGGACTATTCAGGTCCTGGAGGACATGCTTCGAGCTTGTGTTCTTGACTTCGGGGGTTCATGGGATCAATTTATGCCATTGGTCGAGTTTGCGTATAATAATAGTTTTCATTCGAGCATTGGCATGGCACCGTTTGAGGCTCTGTATGATAGGCATTACAGATCGCCGATTTGTTGGTTTGACGGGTTAGAGTCCAGACCGTAGAGGACAGATTTGCTCAGATATTCCTTGGACCGAGTCCATTTGATTCAAGACAGACTTAGAGCAGCCCAGAGTAGGCAGAAGAGCTACGCTGATCGTAGACTTTGTGCCTTGGAGTTCAGTGTTGGTGACTTAGTTTTCCTTCGAGTATCGCCCGTAAAGGGTATGGTGAGATTTGGTCGGCGGGGCAATCTTAGCCCCAGGTTTATTGGGCCGTTTGAGATTCTGCAGAGGGTTTGTAGTGTTACCTACATACTAGCCTTGCCCCCGATTTTTTTAGCTGTGCATCTAGTTTTTCATGTCTCGATGTTGTGCCGTTACATGCCAGATGAGTCTCATGTGTTGCATTGGGATTCAGTCCAGTTAGATGAGAGCTTGTCATTTGTTGAGGAGCTGATAGCTATTTTGGCCAGAGATATTAGGAGGTTGAGATCTAGGGATATTTCGGTTGTGAAAGTTCAGTGGAGGCACCGTTCGATTGAGGTGGCTACTTGGGAGACCGAGAGTGAGTTGTGTTCTTAGTATCCACAGTTGTTCGAGCCTTCAGGTACTCCCTTCTTCTTGACTTTCGAGGATGAAAGTCTTTTTAGTAGTGGATGTTGTGATGACCCTCTCGGTCATCTTTGCATTTACGCATTTATTGTACTGTTAGAGCTTTTCTGTGGCATCCCTAAGTCATTTATGACTTGCTGGGACTGGTAGTTCAGTGCCCTGGTCGTTCGTTTGGTCGTTTTGGCCGTCTGCCTGTTTTAGAGCTTAAACTTAGAATATCATTGACTTTAGTCAACATTCTTAGCTGACGTGCTCAGAATTGAATTTTGACAATTCTGTTAGCTCCGGAGCGTTGAGTTTTGATAACCCTAGTTTGATAAAAATCAAAGGAACTCAAGAAACCACAAATGAGTAACCTTCGATTAACCAAACCAAGAAGTTCACCAACAATTCCAAGATCCACACTACTAGAATTACCAACTAATGTTAGTCTTCACCTAGAAACTACAAGCTAAATACCTAGAAACTACAAGCTTCAAAGCTCAATATTCAATATTCATCCAAAAACTTCTTGCAAAATAATGAAATATCCTATTTATACTAAAGGAAATAAGAAGACATTGGCTTTTTATAATATTTCCCTTAATGAGGCAATGGTCTTGTTTGGTTGTCTTTTTTGTGGATTATTGAATTTAAAGCCTAGCCACTTGCACAAATGGCCTGTTTTCTTCATCCACATGACTTCCATGGACTCCTAAGCTTCCCTTTTCACGAACAGCATATGTGTCATCCATGCCATCCATGCTCGTGTCAACCATGCCATCCATGCTAGTATCATCCTCCCCTTCTTGAAAATGATTCATCCTCGAATACAAACCTTAAAAACTCATGAGAAGGACAACAACTAAAACGTCCTCAAAGCATGAGAGTTAGTACAAGGGTTAGCAACAATATCACCATGCAAAGGAGGCACAAATTTAAGATACAACCAAATATCCTTAGCTTCCAATAAAAGCAACTAATCATACAAGGTGCATAGGTTTTGGTTATAATAAACACCAAGAGATAAGGCAAACACAAAGGCCTTTGTGGCATCAAGAGTTCCAAAAGATGGTATCATATTTAACTTTGGAGCCATAAGACACAATTGTTTCGTTGTCTCACAAGAAGGCCACATCAAAAGTGGTGCAATCACTCATAAGGGTTCATTGGGGTCAAAGAAATAAAAGACCCACATATCTTGGTCACAAAGACAATTGGACAAATCAAAGGAACCCCTACCTCTATAGAAACAAATCTAATACAAACATAGATATCATCATATGCAAAGAGGTAATAAAGAAAGGTGTCAAGATTGCCAATCCTCCCCAAGATGCCCTCACATTAAAGATCACAATTTGGTTCATGAATCATATCAAGCACATCAACACAAGATGGGACACATGAAGAAGACAAGATACTTTGTAGGAAAAGGCCACCTTCCTTCCTCAAGTAGCAATCCCCAATTTGACCCACACCACCTTTAAAACCAAAGAGATTAGAATCCGAGTCATCGCATGAATTAACTAACTCATCTTCATATTTATCAAATAAAGGTGGGGTGTCATACAAAGGGTCACAATTGTCACCAATTTCATAAGTATAATCGCTAGTTGGGTTTCTCAAGTAATCAAACAAATCTATGTTATCTTTACCCAAAAGATCATCCCTTTTGAAAAGTGATAGGTTGATGTCTTCAAGTGGGTAGTTAGTACAATCTTCACCCACATCTTGCTTGTCATCTTGAGCAAGCTTTACCTCACAAGTAAGAGGTCCACAATTCCTCAAGAAGGAAATTTCATTCTCGGAAAGGGAGTCATCATCCCATAGTGTATTACCAAATAACTTGTAGCCTCCAAAAGTAGCTACACTTTCAACATTACAAGAGTTACCACTATGCACACTTTCAATAGTCATGTCATAATCAAATAAGATGTTACCCTTAACAACATATTCCATCACATGAGTTCTTTGAGAGACACAAGAAATGGAATCACTAATCAAGGAATTATTATCTAGAGGCAAGGAACCTACATGACTATTCATATGATCAACATCATCACTAAATTGAGGTCCATTTAGCACATCACAAAATTCCTCATTTAATGGACAAGTATCACAAGCAAGTTGATCACCACAATTTTCAACACACAAGAAAGATCTATTAAGCTCACCACATGGTAAAGGCTCATTAAGATCATACAAAGATAAACTATCACTCACACTCAATTGGCTATTAGCCACACAATGATCCATCAAGTTTAATAAAGTGCAAGAGTTAGCTTTGTTACCTTGTAGCTCATAGAAAAAATTGCCTTCACCTTGGTTATCAACATTTAAGTACAATTGCTCTTTCAACCACCTTATGATGCTCCACATTTTGAGGTTCCACAATAGGTTCGCTTTCAAGAATACCTGCAGAAGTATCAAGATAACTAGAGAAACAAGAAATGTTACATGAGCTAAGATAAGGTTGTGACAACCCTCTCACATCACTTCACAAAACCTCTCCTTTTTTCACTCTAGAGTTGTCACTTATCATACCCTTACTCCTCTCAATCTTTTGTCTCTCAATTTCGTTGGAGTTAGGACAAGTGCCAAGTATCCCTTGCGAAGGGTTAGATGATCCCTTCACTTCAAGCTTCCATTTTGGTGCATAAGGAGTGGATGTGTTTTCCTCTCTAGGAAATATTAGTGGAAAGAGAAGTTCCCCTTTGCAATCCATGATATACTTGTACCAATCTTGTGCATGTGGAATCCTATGACTTTAGAACCAAGGATTTCCCAAACATATGTGACAAGTATCCATGGGAGCTATATCGCACCAAACCTCCTCTTGATATTTCCCAAGTGAAATAGGTACTTGCACCCTTTTATTAACATGATACCTTTTTTGAGTAACAAAGGAATCTCGCTTCGGCCAAAAAGGTATCCCAAACAATTTAACCAATTGAGGGGTTATAAAGTTAGAAACACTATGATCATCAAGTACAAGCTCAAACCCCGTAGTACGATAAACATTCACTTTTGTTTCAAGACTTCGCCTCTCTGGGTCTTGCCTATCTTGAAACATCAACTTGTCTCTACTTTCTCTAATACCATTTCTATATCGTGTACATGACACATTGGTATTAGGATAAGAATCATACATTATCATATTTCGAGAAGTAGGAAATGTACCTCTTATATAGCCCATACGATATCTTCGAATAGGTACCAACCATACATCAATACCTTCTCTTTTAGGATAGAAAGTCGCACAAGATGAGGAAGGACATTCAACCTCACAACTTCCATTTTCATCAAGATTTCCCTCAAAGGATTCACAAGACATACGGAAGGAAGCATTGTACCGCACATCGCCTTCATACTCATGGTGTGGAAAATGAGAACTTTCATAACCTTCTTCTCCACTATAATATTCTCCACAAGGTTCCTCTACCCCTTCAACATCATCACAAGAGCTATAAGCTCCATTCATCTCATATTCATCTCCGGAGTAGTAGTTCTCTCCATCATAATGTTCATGAACACATGATCCTTCATATCCCTCATTGGCTCCATCATAGCCTTCATAGGCCTCAACATTAGAATCATAGCCTCCATCGCTATAAATAGAGCTTTCCATGTCATCATCACAAGTATCCGAAGCTATGAATGACATGCTACCTTATATCTCCTTTTGTACCTACAAAACTCAACAAACAATATTAGTAGAAAAAGCCTCACATCACTTGTATGCAAACTCTCAACTCACCTCCTAATATGTAATCTCAAAATTGGTAGTGAACTAGCTTTGCTTGATCAATTCAAGATCACCTATCCTTTGTGGTGGAGTGGATTCTTGTGACTCTTGAAAGACGGATGACTCGATTGAAGGTAAAAGGACTTGAATCAAAAAGTTTATCAACGAATTAAGATGAGAAAAGTTAGAGAAAGGAAGCACGAAAGAAAACGGACTCAAAAAAAACTAAGTAACAAAAGTAGAAAAGTTACTTGTGTTGCTTAATTTGAAGGATCAAAGAAGTGATTTGATATTTTAAAATTAGTTAACAAGTAATTAAAGATGTTAATTAGTTGTTAAATAGTGGAGAAATGGAAGAAAAATGACTGTAGAAGAAGAAATGGACAAAATCTGACAATCAGAAAAGTTCTGAAGGACCCAATCTGACAGTCAAAAAAGTTCTGAAGGACCAAATCTGACACTTAGAAATAAGTTTGGGGGGCTGAAATTGACTTTTGCAAACTTGGACAGAATGCTTCAAATTTTGGGACCCCAAAATTTTTCTAAGTGTTGGAAACACTTACTCTTTGAAGTTGTACAGCACGCGCCACATGGCGCGACTGGGCTGGGCGGCTGAGTTGGCTTTTGCGCTGTCGCTGAGTTGGCTGCTGCATGGCAACATTGACTGGTCAACTGCTTACGTGGTAGGTCCACATGGATTTTTTTATTTTTATTTTTTTTAAATTTTATTTTTGATTTTTTATTTTTTTTAGAAAATTCTACTTGTGGACCCAACAAACATCTTTGACCAACTTTGACTTGGAAAAATTGGATCAAATGTACTTTTTGGCTTCTTCTTCTTCAAGAACAACTTGAAGAATATCAAAAACACCTAAAACACCAAGAACACACACTAAACACCAACTCCTTCAAATTAGCTCAGAATTGACTCAAATTTTAGGATTAGTCTCCCCTTGACGTAGGGAACGAACCCCAATTGGTATTAAGCTCCAATTCTTCCTCAATCAATAGACCCACTTTCAAAGTTTGTAAAGTTTCAAAAGCTCAAAATCCTTTAATAGCAACTTCACTTTTACAATTTCAAATCGCACGAAATTTGAGATCTAGACTTAAAAAACACTAGGAATCAAGATCTAGTGTCAAAAACAACAAATCAAAACAAAAAAAATTCGGATTTTTTTGAATTTTTTTTGGATTTTCAGATTTTTTTTATTTTTTTTTGATTTTGAAAATATCAAATTCCCAAGACTTAGCTTTGTGAAACAAACCTAAACCGAGCTCTTGATACCAAATGATAACGGACAAAGAGGGAAGAATAAGAAGGAAAGAAAATAAAAGAAGGATATGTGGGTTAATATTCAAACTCTTGAATTTATGGGCAACAAGGGACTTGATACCCTCACCTCCCAATTGAATTTAATAATTCAAACACAAACTCTAGTTTGAGAAAAATCAAAGGAACTCAAGAAATCACAAATGAGCAACCTTCGATTAACCAAACCAAGAAGTTCACCAACAATTTCAAGATCCACACTACTAGAATTACCAACTAATGCTAGGGTTCACCTAGAAACTACAAGCTAAATACCTAGAAACTACAAGCTTCAAAACTCAATATTCAATATTCATCCAAAAACTTCTTGCAAAATAAAGAAATATCCTATTTATACTAAAGGAAATAAGAAGACATTGGATTTTTATAATATTGTCCTTAATGAGGCAAGGGCCTTGTTTGGTTGTCTTTTTTGTGGATTCTTGAATTTAAAGCCTAGCCACTTGTACAAATGGCCTCTTTTCTTCATCCACATCATTTCCATGGACTCCTAAGATCCCCTTTTCACGAACATCATATGTGTCATCCATGCCATCCATGCAAGTATCAAGTTTGGTCTAGTTGGACCTTTAGTTGAGGCCTGAGAACTTTCGGTGTGGGTTTTGTGTTGTTTTCTCAGTTTTCAGGTCATTTGGAGTTGAAAGTGTAACTTCGGGTGACTTTTGATGATCGGAGTGTTGGATTCAAAATCTGACGATTCCATCAGCTCCAAAATGTTGAGTTTGGGCTAGGAAGGTGGTTGGTTCGGGTTCTGGGTGAGCCGGACTTATTTCGAGCCTTTGAGTTCTTTTTCGTTAGTGTTGACTTGGGTCAACATTTCTCCGAAATGACCTCGTATGGAAGTTTTGTAAATTCCGTTGAGTTCGGAATGTCATTTCCACTCTATTAGCATTATTGGTTTTTGAATATCGGGTTACAATTGTGCCCGGAATTCCCCGGAGAGTTTTCAAAATTGTAGAAAAATAGTTGCAGGCTAGCCTTCAGCGCCAATGGCACCCAGGAAGTGCGATCGCACTGGCCTGTGGATGGCCTTCAGCGCCGATGGCGCTGGCCATTTTCCAGCAGCTATAAATTCCAGTTATTTCATTTTTCTGGCATTCTTTCTCCAACTTTCTCACTCTAAAACTCAAATTTCTCTCCACCATTTTGCTCTAAATCAATTCTAAGCTTTGGGAACTCAATTGTTCGTGGGTACGAAGAATTTTCCGTCTTGGGCTGATTTCCCATCCTTTTGGCAAGTACTTCTCGCTCTATTTCCATTTCTAAGTTCCTAAATTCCATCTTTAAACCCCAAGTTGAGTGGGCTGTTTTGGTGCCTCCTCTAGGCCAATTGTGCTCAAATTTGGAGCATGCCTTCTTGGCATCGTTGGGGTCATCGTGGTCTTTTTCATTTTTGGTTTTGCATATGGGCCATGCGGGCCCGCTTTTGACCCAAATATCGACCCGGCTATAATTATAGCAATATAGGTATCGCTAGTCTCATTTTAATATTTTATTCATGAATTTGATAGTTTGATTCTCGTTAGGAGCTTCTCAGAGCAGCTCTGCCCCAGATATTGCCATTCCCGCAGCTTGTCGTCGGACGACAGGTAAGTTACGGTCTAAACTTTTAGACTTAGCATATATCGGGTAAAATTGTACTAGTTGGCATCCTTGGGTTGAGTTATTAGGTTGGTACCACAGACCTTGACCGCTTTTCTATGATCCGTTCCATTTCTTTCCTATGTTGTGTGTAGTACTCTTATTACTTGATATTATTATCCTTGTGGTCTTGTGAGGCCTTGTTGACTCTGGAACATAGACGGTGGAATCATTGGGAATGTCCGTGAGTCCCGGACATAGAATTATCCTTCTAGGCTGGTTATGCTTGTTGAGTATCTTCGGGAGCCTGTTCAGGGCTGATAGGTTGTTATGAGCTGCTGGGCGGCTATTGTGTGTTGATCATATCATTTACATGCATATAAAGAGATTTTCCCCATGTTTTACTATGGTTTGGGCTTCGAGCCTACTGGGACTGTTTTCTTAAACTTGCATGGCCTCGGGGGACCCATTTTCATTAAAACTGGATTTCTAAATGATTTGACTTGATACGTGGATCTTCTTAGGGTAAAAGAAGGTCAAAATATGCTTTTATCATGATTTTGCTACTATTGCTAGACTAGATCGGGTCGGAGTGCTAGCTGAGTTTTCTTACTGATTTGAAATGACTTTAGGCTCGACCGGGTCGAGCATCTGAGATATTTCACTACTGTTTCAGACCCGATTATGCCCGGGAGCCCTTGGAGGGGTTTTTGTCACGACCCGATTTCTCGGTCATGATGGCGCCTATAACCCCCCAGTAGGCGGACCAATTCCCATAGCCCAGAACAGTTAGTAATGGGCTACTATCTAGCAAAAAGGGAACAAGACAAATAAAATAGATAACAGGGATATAAATATATACATATGCGGAAACTAAACCAAACCCCAAGACCTGGTATCATAGTACAGAGCCAAACTACATACATGGAGTACAAATAAACCAAAACTATATATACAGATGTCTCTGAATGGTAATAGAGTACATGAAGCAAAAGATAAACTAAAGCTAAGCTCCGATCGCCAAGAGCTCACCCTCAGCCTGAAGTAGTCTCCAACAGATCTCCAAGCACGAATCACAACGGTCTAGCGGCGATGGCCCACGCTAGGATCTGCACCCAAAGATGCAGGGGGTAGGGGTGAGCACCAAATGCGAAGCATAAGGTACCCAGTAGGTATCATAGGCCGACTGGGCACATATAAGATAAAAGCGTAGTAATAGACAGGATAGAAGCAAGTAGTCACAGAAATCAACGAAAGGTACACAGGAACTAGCCCAGAGGGAAATCAACAGAACCACAGATGAGGCTAGTAAGCAGAATATACACACCATAGGCACAGGTGAAAGTAAGAAATAACGCACCTGGGGTCCTTGCAATAACAGTGTATATAAAATAAGTTTATGAAATGGACGGTATACCGGTAACCTCAAGTGTAAGAAGAAGAGAGAAAGAGTAATAATAGGCATGCTCAGAGACATGAATCAACTCAACTAATCATACCAATCTCATACTTATCCATAATAGAGAACGATTCTGTAAGTAAAAAGCAAAAGTCTACCTACAGTCCCCCGGCCGCCCATACAACCGAGGAACACAAACACGTGAAAACAAACCCTCCGGCATCCCATACTACCGGAGCGTACAATCAGCAAACAACAAACAAGGGTGGAGCCTCAAACAATGAATGATATGATGCATGAAGATCTCAAGTGCCATGGTATCTCTGTATGTACCTCCTCCGGCGCCAATCCGGCCCAGCAGGTAGGTTCCATGGAAGGACACTGCCCGTATACCTCTACTCCACCGTATACCCCTCCACCGGCACACGCAGCCCGTAGCCCCTGGCCCGGATGGCAAGGTCCATGGAGGTCCCAGACCCCATACTAAAACTCAGTAACAGAACATGTCGTCCGGAAGCAAGTCCGGTATCAAGATAGAGACTCAGTCTCGATATCAAGATAGAGACCCAGTCTCGAATATGCATGCCCAGACCCTGTCCAGGACTAAAAATAGTAGGAAAATATCTCAAAAACCCCTCCAAGGGTGCCCGGGCGTAGCCGGGTCTAAACAGTAAAAAGTCATCTCAGGTGCTCGGTCCGACCGAGGCTAAAAATCACCTCAAGTAACAAGAAAACTCAACTAGCACCCCGGCCCTGCCGAGTCTAGCGATAATCATAAAACTGATGATTTTAAACATAATTTTACTTTCTTGCCCAAAAATTTCCACAAGTGAAATCAACCATTTCCAAATCATTTCCGTAAAAAACGGGCCCCCCGGGCCATGCAAGGTTTAGAAAACAATGCCAGTAGGCCCGAAGCCAAAACCACAGTAAAACATGGATAAACCTCTTTATATGCATGGAAATGGTATGATCACACACAATAGCTGCCCCGCAGCTCACAATCAACCTATCGACCCTGCACAGGCCCACAGTTACTCAGCAAGCATAACCAGCCTAGAAGGATAATTCTATGCCCGGGACTCGCGGACATTCCCAAATTCCCACCTTCTATGTTCCAGAGTCAATAAGGCCTCATAGGACCACAAGGGTAAATAAAATATATCGGCAATTACTACAAACAACGGAGGAACAAAAGTAGGCGGTTATGAATAAAGCGGTCGGGGTCTGTGGTGCCAACCTAATAAACCAACCCAAGGATGCCTATTAATACAATTTTATTTTATATATACGGAGTCTAGGGAAAATAAACCGTAACCTACCTGTCGTCCGACGACAAGCTGCTAGAACAACGATGTCTAAGCTCGAACCACTCCGAGAAATTCCAAAACTAAATCGGAATCGGATTTGGGCTTGAATAACTTGACGTAGATAATTAACTTCTTTTGGGGATTAAACACAACACCAAAATATTTTCCTCAACCTGATTCTGAACCCCAAAATTAATTTGCTGAAGCACTCACTACACTCTCAATTCACAACCATTTAATCCACCCATTTGAATTGTCCAAAGAAGTATGCTGCTTGAGGCATTTAAGAACGAATTACACATAGATATTAATTAAGTGCCAAGTGCTGAATTGAGGCCACCTGTTGGTGCTACATGTGCTGGACTATTCCTCCACTTCCACGTGGAAGTGGAGGTGTTTAACACATCCTCAAATGATCCGTTATTTAAATATTCGGGTATTGCATAAATTCGTGGTATGTCCTCCAAGGGAACAAACTGATCCCATGAACCTCCAAAGTCAAGAACACAGGCTCGAAGCATGTCCTCCAAAATCTGAATGGTCCTCTCGGACTGGCCATCTGTCTGAGGGTGGAAAGCGGTGCTAAGATGAACCTCTGTACCCAAATCTCGCTGAATAACCCTCCAGAACTGAGACGTGAACTGAGTGCCGCGATCTGAAATAATAGAAGCTGGGACCCCATGCAATCGAACAATCTCACGAAGGTAGATCTGAGCTAACCTTTCTGCACCATAAGAAGTCTGAACCGGCAAGAAATGTGCCGACTTAGTCAGCCTATCAACAATCACCCATATGGAATCAAACCCACGAGAAGTACGGGGCAAACCAACCACGAAGTCCATAGTAATCCCTTCCCACTTCCACTCAGGAATGGGAAGTCGCTGCATCAAACCACCAGGTCTCATGTGCTCGACCTTAACCTGCTGACAGTTCAAGCACCGAGATACAAACTCCGCTATATCCCGCTTCATACCACTCCACCAGTAAAGCTGCCTCAAGTCTCTATACATCTTCGCTGTGCCAGGGTGAATGGAATATCTAGTACAATGTGCCTCACGAAGTATCAACTGAATTAAATCACTAACCCTCGGAACACAAAGGCGACTATCATACCTCAAAACCCCATCTGAATCTAGAGTAGCCCGACTGGTCTCACCCTGAACAACCCGATCACGAAGGTTACACAACCGCTGATCCTCAAACTGACGGCCCTGAATCTGATCAATCAAAGTAGAATGAACCTCAACACTGGCGAGAACTCTGCTAGGATCCGACAAGTCAAGCCTAACCAAACGGTTAGCCAAGGACTGAATGTCCAGGCCAACGCCGCTCTGAAACTGAAAGAGAAGCTTAGGCTCTCCATACTCAACTGTGCTTCCGACTCAAGGCATCCGCTACCACGTTTGCCTTGCCCGGATGATACAGAATAGTAAAGTCATAGTCCTTCAGTAACTCGACCCATCTCCTCTGTCTCGAGTTCAACTCCCGCTAACTCGTGATATACTGAAGACTACGGTGATCGGTGAAGATATCACAGTGAACTCCATATAAGTAATGCCTCCAGATCTTGAGCGCAAAAACTACCGCCGCCAACTCTAAGTCATGAGTGGGGTAGTTGCGCTCGTGAACCTTCAGCTGCCTCGACGCATATGCTATTACTCGAACCTGCTGCATCAACACACAACCAAGACCAACCCCAGAAGCATCACAATACACGGAGAAAGCTCTGACCCTCACGGCAAAGTCAACAACTGGAGCTGAAGTCAATAAGGCCTTAAGCCTCTGAAAGATATCCTCACACTGATCCAACCACTGAAATGGGACATCCTTCCTAGTCAGCATAGTCAACGGTGCTGCTATGGAAGAAAATCCCTGAACGAAGCGTCTGTAGTAACCTGCTAACCCAATAAAACTGCGAACCTCAGTAACAGTAGTAGGTCTAGGCCACTCACAAACTGCTGAAATCTTTCCCGGATCAACCCTAATCCCATCCTTAGACACCACGTGCCCTAGGAACGCAACTGACTCAAGCCAAAACTCACATTTTGAGAACTTGGCATAAAGCCGATGATGTCTCAAAGTCTGGAGTATATCCCTCAAGTGCTGCTCATGCTCATCTCTACTACGCGAGTATGCCAAGATGTCGTCTATAAAAACTATCAATATGAAACGATTCCAAAATACGGCCAGAACATGTGCATCAAATTCATCAAAGGCTGTCGGGGAGGCATTAGTCAACCCAAAAAGACATCACCAGGAACTCATAATGGCCTGGAAAACCGTGTCCTGAATGCTGTCTTTAGGGATGTCCTGCCGCCCTAAATCCTCACTGATGGTAGCCGGCCTCAAATCAATCTCGAAAACACGACTAAACCTGAAAGCTGTCGAAACAAATAATCAATCCTCGGGCAACTGGATACCTATTTCTTCAACTGTCACTCACTAATTCCCAGCTGCCGTAATCCAATACACATGCGCATCGGACCCCCTTCTCTTCCACGAAGACGAACAGGAAGCACCCCAAAGGCCGATCACACTAGTTCTAATAAAACCCCTTAGCTAACAGTCTGGGAGCTCTTCCTTAAGCTCCCTCAAACTCAGCAGGACCATACGACTAAGGAGGAATAGAAATGGGCCTAGTGGCCCCGCTCCAATCATAGCAAAATCAATATCTCTCTCAGGTGGAAGGCCTGGCAGGTCGGTAGGAAACACATCGAGGAAGTCTCTAACCACAGGAACAAACTCAGGAGAAGTGGGGTCAGCACTAACATCTCGGACATATGCTAGATAAGCTAAACACCCATGGGAAATCAACTTCCTTAGCTCGAAGACAAGAGATGATCCCAGATGGTGCATGGCTCACAGAACCCTGCCACACAATCGGGGATACACCGGGCACAACTATGGTAATGGTCTTGGCATAACAATCCAAAACCACATGGTGAGGGGATA
>QJPP01005665.1:0-61856 GCA_003996215.1 Jaltomata sinuosa
TTCAAGGGTACAACGCACGACACAGAAGCAATAAAAGAGTCCAATTCCTAAAATGTCACTGTAGCCTCCCAAAGATTGAGTACGGACGTCTCCGCCCCGATCCGCAGGACTCTACTAGACATTGGCTCCTATACCGATGACACTGGTGAACCTAAAGCTCTGATACAAAGTTGTCACGACCCAATTTCTCGGTCATGATGGCGCCTACAACCCCCCAGTAGGCGAACCAATCCCCGTAGCCCAGGACAGTTAGTAATGGGCTACTATCTAACAAACAACAAAAGAATAGATAATAGGAGTATATACATATACATATGCGGAAATCAAATCAAACCCCAAGACCTGGTATCATAGTACAGAGCCAAACTACATACATGGAGTACAAATAAACCAAAACTATACATACAGATGTCTCTGAATGGTAATAGAGTACATGAAGCAAAAGATAAACTAAAGCTAAGCTCCGATCGCCAAGAGCTCACCCTCAGCCTGAAGTAGTCCTCACAGATCTCCAAGCACGAATCACAACGATCTAACGGCGATGGCCCACGCTAAGATCTGCACCCAAAGATGCAGGGGTAGGGGTGAGCACCAAATGCGAAGCATAAGGTACCCAGTAGGTATCATAGGCCGACTGGGCACATATAAGATAAAAGCGCAGTAATAGACAGAATAGCAGCAAGTAGTCACAGAAATCAACGAAAGGTACACAGGAACTAGCCCAGAGGGAAATCAACAGAACCACATGTGAAGCTAGTAAGCAGAATATACACACCATAGGCACAGGTGAAAGTAAGAAATAACGCACCTGGGGTCCTTGCAACAACAGTGTATACAAATAAGTTTACGAAATGGACGGTATACCGGTAACCTCAAGTGTAAGAAGAAGAGAGAAAGAGTAATAATAGGCATGCTCAGAGACATGAATCAAACCCAACTAATCATACCAATCTCATACTTATCCATAATAGAGAACAATTCTGTAAGTAAAAAGCAAAAGTCTACCTACAGTCCCTCGGCCGCCCATACAACCGAGGAACACAAACAAGTGAAAACAAACCCCCCGGCATCCCATACTACCGGAGCGTACAATCAGCAAACAGCAAACAAGGGTGGAGCCTCAAACAATGAATGATATAATGCATGAAGATCTCAAGTGCCATGGTATCTCTGTATGTACCTCCCCCGGCGCCGATCCGGCCCAGCAGGTAGGTTCCATGGAAGGACTCTGCCCGTATACCTCTACTCCCCCGTATACCCCTCTTCCGGCACACGCAGCCCGTAGCCCCTGGCCCGGATGGCAAGGTCCATGGAGGTCCCAGACCCCATACTAAATCTCAGTATCAGAACATGTATCAAGATAGAGACCCAGTCTCGATATCAAGATAGAGACCCAGTCTCGAATATGCATGCCCAGACCCTGTCCAGGACTAAAAATAGTAGGAGAATATCTCAAAAACCCCTCCAAGGGTGCCCGGGCGTAGCCGGGTCTAAACAGTAAAAAGTCATCTCAGGTGCTCGGTCCGACCGAGGCTAAAAATCATCTCAAGTAACAAGAAAACTCAACTAGCACCCCGGCCCTGCCGAGTCTAGCGATAATCTAAAACAACTGATGATTTTAAACATAATTTTACTTTCTTGCCCAAAAATCTCCACAAGTGAAATCAACCATTTCCAAATCATTTCCATCAAAAATGGGCCCCCGGGCCATGCAAGGTTTAGAAAATAGTGCCAGTAGGCCCGAAGCCAAAACCACAGTAAAACATGGATAAAACCTCTTTATATGCATGGAAATGGAATGATCACACACAATAGCTGCCCCGCAGCTCACAAACAACCTATCGACCCTGCACAGGCCCACAGCTACTCAGCAAGCATAACCAGCCTAGAAGGATATTTCTATGCCCGGGACTCGCGGACATTCCCAAAATCCCACCTTCTATGTTCCAGAGTCAACAAGGCCTCACAGGACCACAAGGGTAAATAAAATATAACGGCAAATACTACAAACAACGGAGGAACAAAAGTAGGCGGATATAAATAAAGCGGTCAAGGTCTGTGGTACCAACCTAGTAAATCAACCCAAGGATGCCCATTAATACAATTTTATTTTATATATATGGAGTCTAGGGAAAATAAACCGTAACCTACCTGTCGTCCGACGACAAGCTGCTGGAACAACAATGTCCAAGCTCGAACCACTCCGAGAAAATCCAAAACTAAATCGGAATCGGATTCGGATTTGGGACGGAATAATTTGACGTAGATAATTGATTTCCTTTCAAGAATCAAAATAAACTATCAGAACATTGATCCTCCCAAATCCCCTTCACCATGCGTATATACATATAGGTAATGATATATACTGTAATGGCCACTTTAGAAAGGCATAACATATCTTTCCAATTAATCCTTATCTAAGTGGCAAAAATCAGCCATGACATTAGTCAAATGGCTGCCACCTAATGAAGCTAGTCATGGCTGCCCACTTCCTCCACCTCCACGTGTAGTGGAGGTGGCTACACTACCCTTATTTTCGTTCCGCTTCATATGTATTCGGGTATTGCATAAATTCGCGGTATAATAAATATAATATTTTAAATATACCATAATTGATAGAAAATCATTTCCAATAAAACCCACTATATTATAATAATAATTTTCAACATAGCTAAATTTACTATCTCCGTTAAAATATTACGGAGTATAAAAACCTTATAAAATAAATACATATATACTTATATCGTATCAAAGATATTTTCCATAAACCTTTAAAATATTTGAAAAGGCAATAATAATATAATTTTTACCAATTTCAACTTTTAAAATATTTGAAAGGGTAATTATAATATAATATAACTACCTACCACCTTCGACTTTTAAATAAAATATTTTCAAATACGCACGATTTCGATACTCCAGAATTCTCTCGGAAACCTCCCTTATATTTTATCACTGTTTTGGAACTGAAATGGCATTTTAAAACGTGAAATTGAGGCTTAAATCGAGTTTAACCCGCCCCGATTCGCGACCCAGTTCGCAACCCATTTTCTGCCAGACAGTACGCGGTAAAACAGTCATAACTCTTTACTCCGAGATCAGTTGGATGTGAGGTTTTGTGCGTTGGAAACTAGACTCGTAGACCTTTGATTTGGTATTTCGGGGGACTTCTAACTCTTTATATATTGAGAGAAAAGCCCTGATACATTTGACCCAAAGTTCAGAAAATTTGTTAAAGATCTTACGATAACTTTTGTCGATTTGCTTGACTTCAAGACTTAACGTGGAAATGACCGGAAGGGTCATTACAATTAAATTTCTATTTATGATTTTTTCTTTATTTTGTTCTTCGTATTCTGTCATCATACTACTGAATTCATTTCTTATTGCTGTTTCATATTTTTGTAGTATCTCTATCGATGTTGTTGCAGCTTCGCCGTTTATGTTTTTATTATTTCTTAATATTTTTATACTTTCTTCTGTCAAATTTTATAACCATAATTTTACTGTTCCAATTATTGTTCTTTCTATGTATCCTGGTACCTCTGTCATAGCTATTTTGTTGTCTATTAATTGTTTTGCTATATATCCCATCCATAATTGGATAACTTTATTTGTATCTGTCACGCAATCTAGATCTAAGAAGTTATATTGTTCTATTGGTGGAGTTGGCGTCCATTTTTCATTATATCGTTTTTTCCATAGATTTTCCTGTCTATCTGAGTTTTCATTACTTTTTGTATAGTATTTTGGACCTGGTTTAGGGTCTCTTTTTCTTGGTGTACTAGGTTTTTCTTCTACTTTACTCATGTTTATTTCTATGTTTTCATTATTTTCTATATCTTTTAATAATTCAGTGTATGTTTCACTTGCTTCTGAATTTTGTTCTTCATTAGTTTCATTTATTTCATCTATTCTTAATTTTGGTAAATTATGCTCTTCGTTATCTTCTTTTAGTTGTAATTTTTCTTTAAATGGTCTTATTTCATTTTGTAATTTTTCTTGTTGTTCTTTTTCTTTTTGTCAATTTTCATATATTTCTTTTAACATTGCTAGTTCTTTTTCTAATTCTAATATTTTTGTATTTTTAATATTTTCTATTTTTTGTACTTCTATTTTTGCTTCTTGTTTTATTTTATTTATTTCATTCTTTCTGTCTATCTCTTCGTTTTCCTTCATTACTCTTATCATAGCCGCTAAGCTATCTTCTAATTTAGCTGATTCTCTTTCTAGCATTAGGTTTAGAGTTTCTCCTATTTTCTTATATCTTCTTCCTAGATTAGAAAGTACTATTTTTATTTTTATTCCTTCTAGATTTTCGAAGGTTTTTTCTTCTATCACATATTCTTCCTTATTCATTTATAATTTGTGTTGTAATTTATATGTTAATTTTTGTAGTTCTATGTATAGATAGAATATTTCCTTTCTTTGTGCTAATATCGATTTATGGCATACTCTTGCAAATATATTTTCACTAAGTCTTTGTTCTCTATGTGTAATTTCTCGTCTTTTTTGTTTAATTATTTCTGTTAGTTCTTCCTCGTACTTATTCATTAAATGTCTTATTATAATATTCCTTTTTTAAAGGAATCAGTTTTTGTATTTCTTTTACACTTTCCATAATATATTCAAGATATTCCATATCTTGAGTTTTTTGGTATTCCTCTATATTATCCTTTATTAAGTTATTTAATAAATTTATGTTTTCTACAGTTTCTTTCCAGTAACTTAAATATTCGTAATTAATCATTAGTCTGAACATACTATTTCTAGATCTGAATATATTTCCCAATCGTCATCTATATTTAAATTGTCTAAATCTATCTCATACCATTGTTGTTCTAATAAATCATTTATTTTATCAAATATCTTTTCCCATATAGTTCTTCTTAATTCTATTATCCTTATGTCTTTTAGTGCATATAAAACTAATGTTTTATAATTATTTATCATTTCGTTATGTGAACTAGTCATTTTATGATGCTTTTTATCAATTATTCTCTCTAATCATATTTTATGATAGGATACTTTTTATATAAGCTTACTATAAACTGGATTATTCTAGATCATGTTTATTCGTCACTACTAGCATTGTACTAAGCAGATACTTTTCTTCTTTAAACATTATTTCTCATACTTTTGGTACTCCCTAACACGGCTTCTTGCCTCAACGGTTTCCCTCTCATGATAGTACTGTTCTTAGAAGTTTTTCTCTCTTTTCCCATTTGCTAGCAAACTATGTAACATGCTTTGAATAATTCCAATATATAGTAACTAATATAAAATTTATTCTACCATAATTATGATTATCAGGAATATATGAGTTTAGCTACGCATATTCATATGACAGTATATAGCAACATAAGTATTTCGGTATACCTGCATGGTAGTTTTCTCATCGGAGTTAGCTTTGTCCATGATTATTATATCTTTCTATCTAGCTCTGATACCAAAGTTGGGGATATGTAGAATTTCAAAGAAAGATAAGAGAGAGAAGGATGAGAAAATATTTTCCATTTTTCTACCTTTAGTATGCTCCTGCAACAGCAATACTGAGAGATGGCGTTTAGAAAATATTCTCAATTAATTTCACATCTTCTTGTTGCTGAACAACATAACAACTTTTTAATGAAAAATCATGAAAGTCGACCTACTGGTGCTGTTCCATTCTTTAAAGTTAATGAGATAAATTTTCACCAATCTAAGTGCGAAAAAGGTCGTGACTCCAGTCGTAATCATGGCCGTGATCGAGGAAGAGATTCTAATGATGATGGTTGTCTTGCACCAAATAATAACCTTCACCACCAACAGTGTAAGAAAAAGGATCACGCATGTGTTAAACATATAGATGAAGTCACTTCAAAAAAACCACATATGAGCTAAAATTAAAGCCTGAAGTGCTGCAACAGAAAAATTCAGAAAATAAATTTTATCGGTGTGAAGAAAAAGGACATTGGTCACATACCTGTCATACGCTAAAGCGCCTGGTTGAGCTCTATAAAGCATCCCTGGAGAAGATAGATAATAATGTAAAAGCAAATTTTATCTTTGAAGATATTGCTGAGCCCATGTATCTAGATGTAACAAATTTCTTTGGACATTCTGAAGGAAAAATAGATCACCTGGTTGGTGATGAATCTATAGTAATCTAAATATTTTTCATTTATATTGATTGTGTTTATTATTATGATTGTGTTTTTCTAATCTGGTAAATAAATAAAGTTTGTATAATGCTTTGTTTAGTAATAATACTGTATGTTTACTTCGTCTATATTTTTCATCTTGAAGAATAAATGGATGTTTCTTAAATTTTATTTGGATCAATGATCAATCATAAAGATATTTATATGATTGATAGTGGAACAACGCATATCGTAAAATAAGAAATACTTTTCATACTTGCTTAGCAGAAAAGCAAATGTTACTATCAATTTTGGTAATTCAAAATTGATTGAAGGCTCCGCAAGAGCTACTATATTTTTGTCTAAGGGGACAAAACTTGTTATAGAAGATGCATTATGCTTTTTTAAATTTTCAAGAAACTTGTTAAGTTTTAAAGATATCTACCAAAATAGATATCATATCGAGAAAATAAGTGAAATGAATGTTGAATATATTGACATTACCAAGAATGTCTTCGATCAAAAATATATTTTGGAGAAATTACCAACTTTATCTTTTGACCTGTATTACACAGAAATTAGTTCAATTGAAATATACTCTATCGTAAATTAGAAGTTTACTGATTCAAGTACTTTTGTGTTTTGGCATGACCAAATAGGTCATCCTGAATCAATAATGATGACGGATTATTGAAAATTCAAATGAGCATTCACTTAAGAACCTGAAGATTCTTGAAAGTGGTGAATTTTCATGTGTTGTTTGTTGTCCAGACAACTTGATAACTAGGCCATCACTAATGAAAGTTGGTATTGAATCCTCTCTTTTTTAAAATGTATTGATGTTCCAGGATTTCACGGCACTTTCGATGATTAAAACTATGAGTTTTGGAAGTTCTTAAATATATTTTGTTGGATTTGATGTCATTTGTTGCATGTATATGAAAAAATATTGAAAAGACAAAAGTGTCAAAAAGTTACAGGTTTTTGGGTAAAAGTCATACCCCACGGGCGTGAGATCCACCACGTCCCGTGGAAAAGGACGTCAGAATAAATAGAAGAAACCAAAAGTAAAAACTCATCTCCCATGAGCTGCCACGAAGCCCGTGAGAGACACAATGGGACGTCGCAGAGCCTATCGGATTAAGCCAATGAAGATTGAAGATAGAGCCTGGTAGCTGATGAGATGGCCACGACGGGCGTCGCATCCACGACGTCCCATTGTAGCAGCCCATGAAAACAAGGCAAAGGACTTAGAGCTCAACATGAAGAAAGCCTGACGGGTACCCACGACACTCGTCGCATCCACGATGGCCCATAGGGTATCCCATCTGAAGTATCGCGTCCAACTTTCCCAGTTTACTTAGGATTTGGTCTCTGTTGTCTATAAATACCTCCCTTTAGGTTTTATTTCATTGCTTCCGACTTTGTTTGATATTGTTAAGCATTATTTAAGTTTTGTGAGACATCATAACACAGTTTTGAGGATTAAAAGATTGTTCTTGATTTATTAAAGTGTTCTTGAGAGTTATTCAAGATTTCAGATTTCTTTACTTCTTCTTGTAGGTATACAATCATGATTGCTTCAACAACTTCTGATCACGTACTTATGAACATGAGTAGCTAAATCCACAACTAGGGTTGTGGGAACCATTAAGGAGTAACGAAGTAGACAAAGTACTTGATAATTCTAGGGCAGTGTTTATGCATGTATTGTTCTTTCATTTGTTTTGATTGCTTTTTAATGGTGTGCAACGTTAGAACTCGACTTATCCTTACTTACCAGACCAAGGAGGTAACAGATGGGAAAAAGGTTGTTCAACAACGGACATTTGAGGCTATCAACCCTCATCTAATAGCTTGACCTTGTCCGAGAATAGCTAATCTGAGATCAAGGGTAAGGGCCAGTAAATCATACACACATGATCAGACCAAGGCGTGTAGTGAAATTCATCTATCTAGGGGACCAACCATTTAGGTGAACCTAACTTACTGATCTTGTATGCTAAGCACCAAGCTAGTTTACTAAGTACAATGCCTTACTAAGTTATGATCTCATGTGAAACACTACCCTAGTCGCTTATCTCATTGATAACAACTCTTGAAACTGTTACTTGTTCGATCCTAAATTACAACAAATATTTGTTACTATAAACTCCCATTTCATAGGGAAATAAATGGCTAACAGCGCGAGTAAATACTAATTGACCCTAGTCCTACCATATTCCCAGTGGGATCGACCCTAACCTTCGTTAGGTTCTATATTTGAACAGCAACTGCTTACGCTTCTAAAAGGAGGTGTAATTTGGGCGTATCATATTCTGGCACCATTGCCGAGGAATATGGTTTAGGATTAAGAGAAATTGTATTTGTTTCACTATTAGTCCTTATTTTCTAATTTTACTTTTTCTGTTGTTTTTATTTTATTCCAGGTTGCACACTTGTACATGCCCAGTACAAGGAGTCAAGACAATCCTTTGATCTCTTATGATACGGAACTCCAACAGACTCTGAGAAATATGGCTAAAGAGGGAGTTTATGAGACACCTGAAGAGGCCACAACTCGGATGTTGACCGAAGAAGAGCAAAAGAAGGTAGAAGAAGAGGCTCAAATTGCTTAAGATGCTCAACTTGCAGTAGACCTTGCATCTCAAAATCAGGAAGCTGAGCAAGCAAGGCAAGCACGGTAACAAACTTCTCATCAAGTTGCACTCGATGCTCAAGTTGCGATAGATGATGCAGCCAGATGAAATTTGCCTAGGGATCCTGTCTCACAAAGAGTTAATAGAGGCAAACAGATGTAGTAGCCCCAACACATCCCTCGGTATCATGTTGATGATGATGATGCAGGGACAACTAGCCTCATAGTACTGGCACCGCTGCCAGATGGTGTAAAGTATGATATCACAAGCACTATGATTCAACTGCTAAACCTGAAAGGATTATTTTCTAGCAAGCCCACAGATGACGCAAACTTGCACTTGAAGAACTTTACTGGGATCTGCAGGGCCTACAACCTTCTAGGGGTGGATCAAGATGCTATCAGATTGCGGCTCTTTCCATTTTCATTGACTGGAGAAGTAACACTTTGGCTTGCGGAACTACCTGATGCTTCTATATTCACGTGGGTTGAGCTGAGAGATCAATTTTTAGAGAGGTTCTTTTCTCCATCAAAGATGTTAAAGCTAAAGCAGGAGACTTATAATTTCAAACAACATCCCATGGAGGCATTGTATGAAACATGACTGCAGTTCAACAAGAAGCTGAAGCAAGTTATGAATCACGAAATCCCTTCACACCACTTGATGGAGATCTTCTACAAAGCATTGAATGCAAACACTAAAACGGTAGCAGATACAGTGACTGGGGGAGAATTCATGGAGAATACCTATGTTGAAGCCTCTGTGATGCTTGATAGGCTTATCAAGATGAACAGGGCCTGGCATACGAGAGACACAGAAGGCTCGGCAGGAACTTATGCAGTTGGGAAATCCATTGACCATGAAGAATTCCAGGAAATTAAATAGAACTTTGCATCCGTACAAACAACTGTGGACCTAATTGCAAAACAAATTCTTAATGGTGGTTTGGAGAACGTAAAGGCTATTGGTTCACAAGGTAGAGCATCGAGATAGGATGAGTACGACTCTGATGAAGAGGCAAATTATCTCAATGATCAAGTTGCTGATTTTTGGGCCAATGACCAAGGAAATCAAGGTCAGAACAGGGATAGAGATGGAAACTACAATTGGTTTAGATATAAAGATAGGAGTAGAGGTAGAGATGGTGATTAGACCAAGAGGATGGCTACGAGAATGATAGAAGCGGTCTGTATGTCTCTCCTAGAAATTGTGATGATAGACCTGAATAACCATCCATGAGGGAGCTGATCAACAAGGTATTGTAAAAGGTTGATTCTACGAATGAAAGTATGAAGGAGATACATACTGAACTCTCAGGTATGATTAAAATGGTAGAGGGTCATTCTATCGCCATAAAACAGATTGAGACTCGGATGCACCAAATGTCTACCAACTTGAATCCACGACAAAAGGGTACTCTCTCAAGTGACACAATTCAGAATTTGAAGAAAGATTGACAAGTTATGGCTGTGACTACCCGATGTGGAAAACATACTGATGATCCTCCTATTACTTTAGCTATTGATGAGCTGGCTAAGCCCAAAAAGGATGATAATGAGATTGTGGCAGAGTCTGAAGAGAAAGATAACGGTGAAGGTCCAAGTGAGAGGAAGTCTTCTGATGCAAAAGCAAAAAATAAGGAGGTTGCACCGATCCTGAAGCCTATGCCATTGACTTCTCCACCTTCACCATAGAGATTGAAGAAAAAAGTTAAGGAAGGTATATTTCACAAGTTCATCTCCATGTTGAAACAACTTTCAGTCAATATTCCTTTAGTTGAAGCATTGGAGCAAATGCCTGGGTATGCAAAATTCATGAAGGATCTAGTGACTAGGAAGAGAACTGTGAGCTTTGAGCTAGCTGATAATTTACACCATTGTAGTGCGATAGCTTCCTATTTTTTGGTACAAAAAAAAGAAGATCATGGAGCTTTTACTATTTCTTGCACAATTAGAGCGTTCTACTTTTTCAAAGCATTTTGTGATCTGGGTGCTAGTATTAATCTAATGCCACTAGCAGTGTTTAATCAGTTGGGCTTGGGAGCCCCTAAACTGACTATAATGCGGCTTCTTATGGAAGATCGCACAGTGAAAAGGCCTTTAGGAATTCTCTTTGATGTACTTGTGAAGGTTGATACTTTTATCTTCCCTGTAGACTTTGTGATCCTTGACTGCGAGGTTGAATTTGAGGTTTCCATCATCTAAGGACAACCTTTCCTTGCCACTGGATGCACATTGGTTGACTTGGAGACTAGTCAGATAAAGTTCAAATTGAATGATGAAGTAGTTACTTTCAATGTCTGCCAGTCTATGAAGCATCATGACGATATGCGCATGGTTTTGGTTATTGATGTGGTTGATAAGGATAAGCTAATTGTGCCTGTTGAAGAAAGACTTGGTGTGGAAGCACTTGCATCTGTTATCATGAATTTTAATGGAGACGATATTGAGGAGTATGATGATATAGTAGAAGCACTTGCAGGTATGGGGTCTTATAGTTATGCTCTAAAGAAGCTTGATTTGGACCAGAGGAATCGACAGACACCGCTTGCTAGACCATCTATTGAGGAGCCTCCAGTCTTGGAGCTTAAAGCGCTTCCGTCTCACCTCCGATATGTGTTCTTAGGAGCTAATGACACCTTGCAAGTTATTCTTGCTGCAGATTTGGGTGAAGGGAAGGTTGAAGCTCTGGTTTCTATTTTGAGAAAGTTCAAGAAGGCTATTGGTTGGTCCATTGCTGACATCATTGGGATCCCGCCTGGAATCTGCACACATAAAATTTAGCTTGCTCCAGATTGCATTCTGAATATTGAGCACCAACGTAGATTGAATCAGCCTATGTAAGAGGTAGTCAAGAAGGAGATCATCAAGTGGCTTGATGTAAGTATGGTTTACCCTATTGCATACTGCAAGTGGGTGAACCCTGTTCAGTGTGTGCCTAAGAAGGGTGGGATTACTGTAGTCCCAAATGCAAAGAATGAGTTGATTCCAATGTGGCCGGTCACAGGCTGGCGCATATGCATGTATTACATAAAGCTGAATGCTTAGACTGAAAAGGATCATTTTTCAATGCTATTCATGGATCAAATGTTAGACTGTCTTGCTATGAGAGGATGGTATTATTTTCTTAATGGTTATTCAGGATACAATCAGATCTTGATTTCTCTCGAAGACCAAGAGAAGACCACTTTCACCTGTCCATATGGGACATTTGCTTTCAAGAGGATGCCTTTCGGTCTATGCAATGCACCAGCTATATTTCAGCGTTGCACGATGTCTATTTTCTCAGACATGGTAAAGGACACTATTTATCATGCCCCGAGGTTACCCCCTAGACGTAACACGGGACTTGGGACCACAAGTGCCCCAAGATAACCCTTGGTGATAGCATTCTCAAGCATAACAAATGATAAGCGGAAGCATAATATGAAAACCCAATAAGGAAACATCAATAAGGGTCTAAGGGCCACATAACATACAATAACAAAAAGGGGAACTCGAATACAAACTATGTCTGAAAGCCTCTAGTCATAACATAAGAGTTGTTAGGACAAGACCCTAGCTAATTCAGAGTATAGAAGTAAAGCTAACATAAGGAAAAGCATAACTAGTCCCCGCACTATGAGGACTCACCAAGTTGGGCGTGAGTGGCCGGGAACTCTAGTCACGAAGCTGTGAAGGGACACCTTAATTTGCATCATCAAAGGATGCAGCGCAATATGCGTTAATACTATGGAATGTACTAAGTATGTGGGATATGCATAGGTCATGATAAAAATATACTTGGAAGCCTGTTTAAAACTGAGATCATGCATAACTTGTGGTAAAACATGCTTAAATTATCCTTGAAGCTGAAATCATGTGGTAATAGTAAAATCTGTAATGTAATGACTCAATGCAATATCATAAGCTAAAAACCTAATAATAAGTAGTAAGTCTGAAATCTAAAAGCAAAGAGTCAATACACTTTTAAAGCACAAACTGTTTCTGTGGGAGGTTCTATAACCGACATAGACCATGTGAGCTACATGAAATTCGATGTATACGCCCCATCGAGAGGACCCAATGTACCTTAGAGTTTCAAGGCTAATGGACAGCGGATAAAAGCATATTTGGGTACCGTAGAGGAGCTTAAAGTAATTGAAGTCTGAAACCTTGATGAATTCATCCCAACCGAGGAGCTTTATGAAGTCTGAGTAATAAAGTAACCTGTATCATGTCGCGATGTTAAATCAGGCGCTGCATGGGAGGCAACCCATGAGGAAACTTGATGAAGTCTGAGTAGTCAAGTAATGTGCGTCATGCCGTGATGTTAAATCAGGCGCTGCATGGGAGGCAACCCATGAGGAAACTTGATAAAGTCTGAGTAGTCAAGTAATGTACGTCATGCCGCAATGTTAAATCAGGTACTGCATGGGAGGCAACCCATGAACTAATGTTTGTTGAATGTGCAGGAAGTAGTGAGATGAAAAAATGCAGAATTGCAGGAAAAAGGTGTCCCATTAGCTTTGTGATGGACAATCGCAGGTGCTGCGGTGCCAGCCATCCGGACCTACCACCTAGAGAGATCTAAAGATGAAACAAAGGTAATGGCTCTGAGTGGCACATCTGAACCACTCGCACTCACCCAGGAGGCAGTTGCACCCATTACAGAGAGGACACATTCTACTATTGTTGTGGAAACCCCACCAGGTAGCTGACTTGAGGAAACCCTTGGGGCCCCATCTATTTCTGTTGCACCTCCAACGGAGAATCTTGAATCAGTCTACGCTTTCCACTCAGTGAACTTTGCTAACACAGTCCAGGCCACCATTCAGCTACGAGAGCAGATAATGAAATTCGCTCAATAGTTCCAGGCCATTGTGGATGCATCCATATAGAGAGCCATAGCACCTTTTGTTAGGGTGAATGGCCAAATCAACACATTGGAGGATAGGATCAATGAGCGTTTGGATGAAACGGGTGCGGCCGAGCTTATAGAGGTAAAGAAACAGATAGTGGATCTTCAGGTAGATGTGGATGAGTTGAAGACTCATCCGGCCCCTTACTCTCAGGCTCCCGTAGTCTTGCCAAAGGATACATTAGAGCCTATATTGATTTGTGGGACTATGCTAATCTCTACCTCTACCAGAAGGACCCTGCTAAGGAAAAAGAAGCTGAGGTACCTCCTAGTCCTTCAGAGCCACAGAAAAAGAGGAAGATAAAGGATAAGCATGTCTGTGCAGATGATGCCCCCATTGAGTCCAAAGTCTCAGAAGGAAAAGGATAATAGAGCCGCCAAGAAAGCCAAGAAAGATGTGAAGAAAGAATGAAAAGAGTCCCTAGCTATGCAACAAATTGAGGTTGATTCCATTGGGACTGGTGGCTCGGCTAGTGGTGTTACCGGTATTCCAAAAGTACCTTCTTTAAACCTCATTATGGGAGTTAATATTGATGACGTTTCCCGGGCAACTGATATTGTTGAGAGTTCTGTGGAGGCAACCTCTATTGGTGATAAGACTGTGGGCACCGATCCAGCGGGCCTGACTACTACTACACCCAATGACCGCACTTAGGCGCCGCATGTATGCCTTGTATCCCTCATTTTGTTATTTTTTTATTGCATTTGGGACAATTCAGAACTTTTTAGATGGGTTGGGGGCAGCTGTGGTCATTTGGTTTTTTGTAGAGTGTTTTGGTGAAGTCTGAGTAGCCAAAAAACTCGCATCGTGCCGCGACGTTAAATCAGGCGCTTTATGGGAGGCAACCCATGAGGATATCTATAAGGTATCCGCCTTCTTGGGGTTTTCTTGCATGTGTTCTTTCCCTAAGGACTTTTAATTTCTGGTGAACTAGCATGTTTAAAATAGATTGTGTGTTCGTAGAAGTAGATTAGGAATAGAATGCAGCCATGGTCTTGTTTTTGCAGAAAATATTGTGAAAAATGGAGACCCCTCCAAAATTTTGAACAATAAGGTGTTAGAACTAACCTTGACAGATCTGTAAATGACAGCATGCATATTACTAAGACAAGTAGCTTAAGCTAAAGGATGAACTGGTAGTTAGCTAGTCTGTAGTCTATACTCTGTGGCATGTGTGAAGTGAGCTACTTAGTATCTGTTCTTGATGTATTGTTCAATCTAGAACTTGCCTGGTTGTAGTATTTTTTCTTGCTGTATCTGTTCTTTATTTCTAGGTCTTGAGCGAAGGAATGAAGAAAACTGGAGTAAATTTGGTTAAGACTTATTAAAATAAGTCTAAAATGACCTATAGTCAGAATTAAAATAAGAGGAAAAGATCTACAATACCCCTGTGTAATTTAATTAAAACATGCTGGAAAAACTCAGCCCACGGTTCCATGGGCACCAACCACAGCCCGTAGACTGAACCATGGTTCATGGTTCAGGTTCGTGGTTTCCTGGCCAAAAAGCTGGTCGCGGGTCTGATTTCCACGACCACAATCCACGACACGTGGACTATTCCATGGTCCGTGGAACCTTGCCGTGGTTATTAGACAAATTGTCTTCCCTCAATTTGATTTCCACGAGTGGAGTCCATGGCTCGTGGACTATTCCATGGTCCATGGTTCCACCTTGTGATCTTGACCCTAATTTGGCTGGCCTAAGTCTGATTTCCATGGGCCCAGTTCATGACTCATGGACTGTTCCACGCCCCGTGGAACCTGCTGTCACTTTGATAGCTTAAGACTTAGAATTTTCTGGGTTGTTTATAGGCTTATAATTTCTGGGGTGTTACAATATCTCCACCTTGGGATCATTCATCCTTGAATGAAGACTAAACAAGATGAGTTTGGAGGGAAAGAGCTGTAATCCCTACCAACTGAGTTCTAAAAGCTAATTTCTAGTTAATTCAAGTTCTAAGGACACGAAAAACATGCAGACAATGCAAGAAAACTGAGGGAACATGAAACCTAGGGGAAACACACAAGAGGGATTCTGAGAAAACTGAAGAGGAACCATTACCTCAAGCTAGAGCTGAATTGGAAAGAAAGAGGTGGGGGTACTTGGTCATCATAGCTGCTTCTGCTTCGCAAGTAGCTCCCTCAACGGACTGGTTCCTCCAAAGGACTTTCACTGAAGTGACTTCCTTGTTCCTCAACCTCTGAACCTAACAATCAAGAATCTCAACTGGAACCTCTTCATAAGAGAGACTGTCTTTCACACCCAAACTCTCTAAAGGCACAACTAAAGCTGGATCACCGATGTATTTCTTCAACAAGGATATATGGAAGACTTGGTGCACCGATGCTAAGTCTGTAGGCAACTCTAACTCATAAGCCACCTTGAAAACTCTCCTCAGAATCCTTTAGGGACCTACATATCAGGGACTAAGCTTCCCCTTCTTACCAAACCTCATCACACCCTTCATGGGTGACACCTTCAGAAATACCTAGTCATCTACCTCAAGTTCTATCTCTCTTCTTCTCATGTTTGCATAGGATTTCTGACGGCTTTGAGCCGCCTTCAACCTCTCTCTAATAAGCTAAAGTTTTTCCATAGTCTCATGGACTGAATCTGGCCCTATCAAAGCTGCTTCACCTACTTTGAACCAACCTATAGGTGATCTACACCTCCGCATATAAAGTGCCTCATACAAAGTCATCGGAATGCTAGAGTAAAAACTGTTATTATAGGCAAACTCTATAAGAGGTAAGTGATCATCCCAATTACCTTTGAAATCAATCACACCAGCCCTTAACATATCCTCTAAGGTCTGGATAGTATGTTCTGCCTGACCATCTGTCTGCGGATGAAAAGCTGTGCTAAGGTTAACCTGAGTACCAAGACCTTTCTGAAATGATCTCCAAAACTGAGATATGAACTGAGTACCCCTATCTAAGATGATGGATAAGGGAACCCCATACAACTGAATACCTCACGGATGTAGAGCCTGGCATAGTCCTCTGTTGAATCTGTAGTCTTGACAGCCAAAAAGTGGGCTGACTTAGTGATCCGGTCTACTATTACCCAAATAGAGTAATGCTGTCAACGAGAACGTGGTAATACTGTAATGAAGTCCATGTTGATCACTTCTTACTTCCAAGTAGGAATGTTGATCTCCTGACTCAAACCTCTCTGTCTCTGATGTTCTACCTTAATTTGCTGATAGTTGGGACACTTTGCCACGAAGTCTGCAATGTCTTTCTTCATGCCATTCCACCAATAGACTTCCCGTAGGTCACGATACATCTTGGTGGCACTGGGATGAATATAATACCTGGGGCTGTGGGACTCTGTCAAAATCCACTACCTCAAGTTATCTACATTCGGCACATATAGGTGACCTTCGCAATGAAGCACACCATCTCCCCCATAGGAGAAAACCTCTACTCTCTGCTGGTGGACAACACCCTTTAGCTGAAGCAAGATAGGGTCACTATCTTTCTTCTCCTTTACCTCAACCACTAATGAAGATTTTGAACTATTCTGAACAATGACACCACCTTCTGATGAATCTATAAGGCAAACTCCCAAATAAGCGAGTCTATGAACATCCTTGGCTAATTTCTTCTTTTCTTCCTCAACATGGGACACACTACCCATAGACAATATACTAAGTGCATTAGCCACTACATTGTCCTTACCCGAATGGTGGAACACACTAATGTCATAGTCCTTGAGAAGTTTTAGCAACCTTCTCTAACGAAGATTAAACTTCTTCTGAGTGAACACATACTGGAGGCTCTTATGATCTTTCAACACATTTACATGGACATCATACAAGTAGTGTCTCCATATCTTTAAGGCAAAAACAACTACTACCAACTCAAGATCATGAGTCGGGTAGATCTTCTCATGAATCTTAAGCTATCTGGAGGAATATGCAATGACTTTACCATGCTGCATCAGAACATAACCTAATCCAACTCTGGATGCATCATAATACACCACGAAACCATCTGAACCCTCTGGTAGAGTCAAGACTAGGGAAGTGGTCAGTCTAGTCATCAACTCTTGGAAGTTTTTCTCACACTTATCAGAACATTGAAACTTAACCTTTTTCTGAGTCAACCTTGTCAATAGAGAATCTATGTATTAGAACCCTTCGATGAACCTCCTATAGTAACCAGCCAAGCCCAAAAAGCTCCTAATGTCTATCAGAGTGGTGGGTCTAGGTCAGCTCTTTACTGCCTCTATCTTATGTGAGTCCACTCAAATGCGCTCCTTAGACACCACATGAACCAAAAAGGCATCTGACTATAACTAAAACTCGCATTTACTAAACTTGGCAAATAGCTGGCTATCCTTGAGAGTTTGCAACACAACTAAATGATCTGCATGCTCCACCTTATTCAAAGAATACACTAAGATGTCATTAATGAAGATAATGACAAACATATCCAAGTACTGCTTGAATATCCTGTTCGTCAATTCCATAAAGGCTGCGGGAGCATTAGTTAGTCCAAAAGACATAACTACAAATTCATAGTGACCATATTGAGTTCTGAAGGCTGTCTTTGGAATGTCACAATCCCTAACTCTGAGCTGATGATAACTGAATCTGAGGTTAATCTTGGAAAAGTTACTGGAACCCTAAAGTTGGTTGAACAAGTCATCAATCTTGGGGATGGGATACTTATTCTTGATGGTGACTTTGTTCAACTGATGGTAGTCTATGCATATTCTGAGCGAACCATCTTTCTTATGCACGAAGAGGACTGGAGCACCCCATGGAGAGATACTGGGTTTGATAAAACCTTTATCTAAAAGGTCTCTTAGCTGATCTTTCAACTCCTTAAGCTCAGTTGGAGGCATTCTGTAAGGAGGAATGGAGATGGGATGTGTATCTAGCAAAAGGTCTATCCCAAAGTTGATCTCCTGCTCAGGAGGGACTCCGGGCAGATCCTTAGGAAACACTTCTAGAAATTTATTAACTACAGGGACTGACTGGTGAGGTGGGGTTTCAGATTCATAATCCTTAACCCAAACTATGTGGTAGACATACCCTTTTGATATCATCTTCATAGCTTTGAGGTAAGATATGAAATGACCCTCAGATGTTGGAGGACTACCCCGCCATTCTAAGACAGACTCATCTAGAAACTAAAATTTTACAACTCTGGTTCTGTAGTTGACTGAGGCATAATGGGAGTGTAGCCAATCCATATTGAGAATGACATCAAAGTCAGTCATATCTAACTCTATAAAGTCTGCTGAGGTGATTTTATGAAGGACTAAAACTGGGCAATCTCTGTATACTCTCTTAGCTAAGACTGACTCACTGACTGGGGTGGATACTGAGAAGGCCTCTAAGAGTACTTCAGGAATGACTCCAAACTTGCATGCAACATATGGGGTTACAAAAGATAGTGAATCCCCTGGGTATAACAAAGTATAAACATCAAGAGAGAAGACGGACAACATACCAGTGACTATGTTTGGTGAATTCTCCTGATCCTGATGTGATGACATGGCATAGAGATAATTTTGACGCTGACCTCCGCCTATGCCATAATTAGTACCCTGCTGAGCCGTGCAACCCATTAGAGTTACTGAAATAGTAGACTAAGCAAGGTTACCTCCCAATCCCTGCCTGGCTGAGGGGCACTTCTTCAACCTATGGCCTAGTTGAGCATACCCAAAACACCCTTCTCTGCCAACAAGATACTTTCCTGGATGATTCTTACCACACTTAGGGCATTCTAGGAAAGTGCAATTACCTGAAACACTGCCTTGTGACTTAGAGCTTGATACCCTCTTTTTCTGGTCCTATCGTAGTTTGGGAGATAGAGCACTGGCTGAGGAAGGTGCTGGAGCTGAAGATCTCTACTAAAACTATGAGCGATTTTCACCGCCGGACCTCTGCTGGGAATAGTCATAATTACCTATCCTAACCTTCTTACTTTCCCTTGCTACCTCCTTAAGATTTTCTTCCTCCATCTGTTGAGCATAAGTCATGAGTTTAGAGATGTCCATATCTCTGACTAGCATGTCTATCTTGCATTCCTTTTTAACCAAGTCAGAGATACCCAAAATGTATTTACTCATTCGGGCCTTTGGCTCGGCTACCATTGCTGAAGCATACCTAGAGATATGCGTAAACCTTAACCTATAATTTTGAGCAAACATGGACCCCTGCCTTAGATTCACAAATTCCTCTTCCTTAGCCTCTCTCAACTCTGTCGGGAAAAACCTGTCCAAAAAAGCTCCAGTAAAACAATCCCAAGACATAGGAGCTATATTCCTGCCCCTGCTGTCCTTCCACTGTGTAAGCCAGATGTGAGCCATATCTTTAAGCTGATAAGATGCCAGCTCAACACTCTCAGCCCCTGAACTTGCATCTCATCGAGAACCTTCTTTACCTCATCAATGAAGTTCTGCGGATCCTCATCTACTCT
Organism: Jaltomata sinuosa; assembly: GCA_003996215.1. Classification (NCBI taxonomy): domain Eukaryota; kingdom Viridiplantae; phylum Streptophyta; class Magnoliopsida; order Solanales; family Solanaceae; genus Jaltomata; species Jaltomata sinuosa. The sequence goes on from QJPP01005665.1 coordinate 20,099, forward strand.
TACCCAAAGAATTCTGGTAAATTCATGTGGATAAAATCCCTAACTCTGGCAACAACTGTCCTATCATTTAGGTCTACAGAAACAAGTGGCTGCTGATTAGCTTGGGCTGTCACAGCTTGCGCCAAGATCTAAATGACATTCCTAAATTCTGTGTTAGTGACCTCATGGTCTAGAATTGGAGGATTCGTGTTAGCATTATAAGCATTGTTTCTGCAAGGAGGCATGATCTGAAATGTATAACAAATATATCAGAAGGGAGTAATAAAGTTAAACTCTATCGCACGATATAGATCATTAAAGAAGTGGAGTTTCCTAAAAACATCTCGTAGCCTCTCTCTCATAAGTGTGGCACGCTTCACACCCATGAAAAAGACTCTACCTAATGCAGCTTTCAGACACCCTAGGACTTTTAAACCTGATGCTCTAATACCAAGTTTGCACTAATGTGCTAGGATTTCATGGCACTTTTGATGCTTAAAACTAAGAATTTTGGGAGTTCTCAAGTGTGTTTTGTTAGATATGATGTCTATTTGCTACATCTGCAGGGAAAGTATTGAAAAGATAAAAATATAGAAAAAATGCTATTTCTGGGCTATAAGTGATGTACCACAGGAGTGGGATCCACCACAGCCCATGGGAAGGAATGTTAGGATTAAGCAGTTGAATTACAAGGCAAAAGTCCATCCCACGACCAACTGAGATAGGCGTCAAAAGAACCACGGGCTATCACACTTGCCCGTGGGAATGAACCAGAGGAGTTAAGGTAAGAACTAAAGTTCAGATGCCCATCTATGATGCCCATGAGAGCTGTGATGGGACATCGCACATGCCCATCAAAATGGACTAGAATAATGGCTCTTCATATGACTTGGCCGATGGGTTTCCTGCGATGCCCGTGGCATCCACGATGGCCTATGGGGCCTGCATATCGGACGAGCTGCGTTCCATCTTCGCTCATGTTAGGATTTGGTCTCTATTGTCTATAAATACATTCCCTAGGGTTTATTTCGAAGGTTATGCAATTTTGGGACATCATAACAGATTGTTGAAAATATTATTCCATACTTTTGAGAATTCAATTATTTGTTCTTGATTATTGAATTGTTCTTGAGAATTCAAGATTATGATTTTCTTTACTTATTATTGTAATTTATAATCATGATCTCTTCATTAAAATTTGATTATTTTCTTACAACAATGAGCAGCTAAAATCCACAACTAGGGTTGTGGGAACCATGAAGGATTAACAAAGTAGGCAAAGTACTTAGTAATCCTAGAATGGTGTTCATGCATGTATTATTTTTCCCCTCGCTTTGATTGCTTTTTAACGGTTACAAACGTTAGAACTCATCATATTTCTACTTACTTGATCAAAGGGGCAAAAAATAGGAAAGAGGATTACACAATAGAAATTTGAGGCTACCAATCCTCACCTAATTAGCTTGAAATTTCCTAGGGAAAGCTAATCTGGGATCATTGGTAAGGTTTAGCAAAGAAAATGCCCATAGACTGACCAAGTTGCGTGGTGACATTCTTCTATTTTAGTAACATCCGCTTAGGAGAACCTAACTTACCGATCTTGCATACATAGCACTAGACTGGATTGATTGTATAATGCCTTACTACGTTATAAACTAATGGGGAACACTACCTTAGTCGCTTCTCTCATTGATTATAATACTTGAAACTATTACTCTGTTACTTATTCGAATCTTAATTACACATACTACTTGTTACTTTAAAAAACCCCATTGGGGAAATAAATGGCTAAGAGCAAAAATAAACATAGTTGGCCCTAGTCCTACCATATTCCCTATGAGATCGACCCCAACCTTTGTTGGATTCTATATTTGAACATTAACTGCTTTATACTTCTTTTGGAGGTCTAATTAGGGCGTATCAAATTTTGGCGTCATTGCCAGAGAATACAGTATAGGCTTAAGAGAAATTGTGTTTCTTTCACAATTAGTCCTTATTTCCTGATTTACTTTTTTGTTGTTTTTGTTTTGTTCCACATGTTTCACACTTGTGCATGCCCAGAACACAGAGTCAAGGCAATCCCCTGGTTTCATTCGATTCCAACCTCCAACAAAATCTGAGAAACATGGTGAAGGAAGGGGTTGTCAAGACACCAGAACATGCCATAGCTCGAATGTTGGCTAAAGAACAACAAAAGGTAGTAGGCAGAATAAGCTACCTAAATTGTGCAAGATGCTCAGGCCGTTGATGCACTTACTCAACAAACCGCTGAAGCTGAGCAAGCAAGGCATGCAAGGCAAGAAACTTCTTGTAAAGTCACACTGAATGCTCAATCTTTGAGAGACGAGGCAACCTGATGTAATGTACCTTAAGATCTGGTTGCACTGAGAGGGAATAGGGGTTGCTAGTTATAGCATCCCCGACACATCCCTCTCTACAATCTTGATGATGATGAGGGAAATCTTGATGATGTAGGCACAACATGCCCTATAGTGCTGCCACTACTACCCGATGGTACAAAGTTTTACATTACAAGCACTATGATCCAGTTGCTGAACCTAAAGACATTATTTGTTGGCAAGCCTACTGATGATGCAAATTTGCACTTGGTGAACTTTGTGGGGATCTGCAAGGCTTACAACCTTCCATGAGTAGGATAAGATGCTATCAGATTATGCTTATTTCCATTTTATTTGACTGGAGAAGCAGCACTTTGTCTTACTGAACTTCCTGATAATTCAATATTCATATGGAGGGAACTAAAAAGCCAGTTTTTAGAAAGGTTTTTCCCTCCTTCAAAGATATTGCAGCTCAAGCAGGAGATCTATAACTTGAAGCAGTTGAACACCAAAACACTATATGAGATATGGCTTAGGTTCAATATGAAGCTTAAACAGGTGCCGGATTATAGGTTCCCTTTGGATAATGTGATGGAGATTTTCTATAGAGCACTGAATGCAAACACCAAGGTGGTAGCTGATACAGTGAAGGGAGCATTCATGGAAAATACTTACACTGATGCTTCTGAAATGCTTAATAGAGTTACAAAGACAAATAGGGCCTGGTATATGAGAGACTCTAAGATTGTAGCAGGAACATATGCTATTCGGAAATCCATAGACCAGCAGGAGTTGTAAGATCTTAGACAAGATGTCATAGGATTAAAGACAAGTGTGGATTTGATTGTGAAATAAATTCTTAATAACGGGACTGAAAAGGTGAATGTTGTAGGTTCACAAGGTAAAGCACCAAGATATTATAGGTCCAAATATGATGAAGAAGCCAACTATTTGAATGATCAGGTGGCAAGTTTTTGGGTCCAAGGTCCCAATCAAGACAATTAGCATGGTCAAGGAAATAAAGGTCGGAACAGAGATCATGATAACAACAAGGATAGAGATAACAACTACAATCAGTTTGACTATAGAGATAGGAGCAGGGGTAGAGATAGAGATGGTGACTGGAAAAAGAGAGATGGCTACAAGAATGATAGAAGCGTCTTGTATGTCCCTTCGAGTAACTGTGAAAGAGGATCTAGTCAGCCAACAATTGAGGAGATGTTGGCCAAGGTGTTGCAAAAGGTGGAGTCAACTGATGGTAACTTGAAGTAAATTTATGCTGACATATCAAGCATGAATCAGAAAGTAGACTCACACGCCATCTCCATCAAGCAAATCGAGCAACAGTTGGGTTAAATGTCTACAGCTTTAAACTAGCATCATAAAGGAAAACTTCCTAGCAATACGATCCAGAATCCAAAATATGATGGACATTGCATAGAGGTGACTACTCGCAGCAAAAAGAAGATTTTTGACCCTCCTATCCCTATAGTTGTTGAGGAGCCTGCTGAGCCAGAAATAGATGGAGTTGATGTTATAGCTGAGTTTGAAGTAAAGGGCAGTGAAGAGAGACGAATTGAAAAGGAGCCAGCTTCTACCAAAAGAAAGGAAGAGGAGGTACCTAAAGCTGTTAAGCCTATGCCCAGACCTCCTGCGCCTTTCCCACAAAGACTAGCCAAAAATGCCAAAGAAGGCAAATATCAAAAAATTATCTCAATGTTGAAGCAACTTTTGATCAACATCCTTATGGTATAAGCACTAGAACAGATTCCTGGATATGCAAAGTTTATGAAGGATTTGGTGACAAAAAAGATAACTGTCAGTTTTGAGCCTGCAGACAATCTGTACCATTGTAGTGCAATTACTTCCTATTCTCTTATGCAAAAAAGGGAAGATCCTTGAGCTTTCACTATTCCCTGTACTATTAGAGCATTCTATTTTTCCAAGCCATTATGTGATTTGGGTGAAAGCATCAATATTATGCCATTGGTAGTATTCAAAAAATTAGGCTTGGGAGCCCCCACACCGATAATAATGTGGCTATTAATGGTAGATCGCACTGTGAAGAGGCCAATAGGTATCTTGTATGATGTGCTTGTAAAAGTGGAGTCCTTTATCTTTCAAGCAGACTTCTTGATTTTTGACTATGAGGTAGATTTTAAGGTCCCCATTATTTTAGGGTGACCATTCCTGGCCATTGGACATGCGGTAGTTGATTGGAGATAGGGAAGATGAATTTTAGGTTGAATGATGAAAAAGTTTCTTTCAACCTGTGCCAAAAAAGAAACACAATGATGACATGAGGATAGTCTTAGTTATTGATGTTGTGGATGAAGAACAGTTGTCATTCCCAGTTGAGAAGTGACTTGGTGTTGAAGCACTTGCAGCCGTGATCATGAATTTTAATGGGGAAGCCATTGATAAATATGATAACATGTAGAAGCACTTACTGGTATGGAATCTTACTCATATGCTCCGAAGAAGCTCGATCTGGACTTGAAAAATTGAGTAACTCCACCAGCTAGACCATCCATAGAGGAGCCTCCAGTCTTGGATCTTAAAGCGCTGCCATCACATTTGCAATATGTTTTCTTGGGATACAAAATTACACTGCCTATGATAATTATTGCTGACTTAGGTGAAGTTCAAGTTAAGTCTCTTGTGTCTGTATTGAAGAGGTTCAAAAGGGACATTGGTTGGTCTATTGCTGATAGCATTGGCATTCCACCCAGAATATATATGCATAAAATTCAGCTTGAGCCAAATCTCATCCCAATTTTTGAGCATCAACATAGGTTGAATCAGCCTATGCAAGAGGTGGTCAAGAAAGAGATTATCAAGTGGCGGGACACATGTGTGGTTTATCCAATTACAGACAGTAAGTGGGTGAGTCCAATACAGTGCGGGCCTAAAAAGGGTAGAAGCACTGTAGTTTCTAATGCTAAGAATGAGCTAATTCCTATGAGGCCAGTCATAGGCTGGCATGTTTGGATGGATTACAAAAAGCTAAACACATGGACTGAGAAGTATCATTTTCTGATATGATTTATGGATCAGATGTTAGACCATCTTGTTGGTAAAAGATGGTATTATTTTCTCAATGGTTACTCAGGATACAATCAGATTTTGATTGCCCCTGAAGACCAAGAGACGACCACTTTCACTTGTCCATATGGGACATTCGTGTTCAAAAGGATTCTATCCAGATTGTGTAATGCACCAACAACCTTTTAGAGATGTATGATGTCGATCTTCTCAGACATGGTGGAAGACACTATTGAGGTATTCATGGATGATTTCTCTATTGTAGGTGATTTTTTTAATGATTATTTAACCCATTTGAGTTGTTTCTTGCAAAGATGTGAATAGTTCAACTTGGTGCTGAACTAGGAGAAGTGCCATTTCATGGTCAAAGAGGGTATCATGTTGGGTTATCGGATTTCTAAGAAAGGTATTGAGGTTGACAAGGACAAGATTAAGGTGATTGAAAAATTTCCTCCTCCAGTCTCAGTAAAGGGTATTCAAAGTTTCTTACGGCATGCTGGGTTCTATCACAACTTCATTAAGAACTTCTCAAAGATTGCACATCCTTTGTGCAAACTATTGGAAAAGGATGTGAAGTTCATGTTTGATGATGCATGTTTGAAGGCATTCGAGTGCTTAAAGTTTCTGTTGATCTCAGCCCCCATCATTGGTGCTCTTAATTGGTCTGAGCCGTTCGAGGTGATGTGTCATGCTAGTGGAGTAGTGCTATGAGGAGTCCTAGGCCAGAGATAAGAGAAGATTCTTCACTCGATTTACTATGCTAGTAAAGGACTGAACACCATTCAGAAGAACTACACTATGACAAAATAGGAGCTGCTAGTTGTGGTGTTTTTATTTGAAAAAAATAGATCTTATTTTCTTGTCACCAAGGTGATTATGCACACAGACCATGCAACTCTCAGGTACCTTATGTTAAAGATGGATTCGAAGCCTATGTTGATTCGTTGGGTGCTGCTGTTAAAAGAATTTGACTTTAAAGTCAAGGACCACAAAGGTACTAAAAATCAGGTGGCTGATCACTTGTCTAGACTGGAGGATGAGGCTATGTTGCAACTGAAAGATGAGCTTGAGATTGATGATGCTTTAGCAGATGAGCAAGTTTTAGTTTCTTCTCGAGATTTGATCCCATGGTATATAGACATTGCTAATTACTTAGCAAGTGATATAGTTCCTCATGACCTGACCGTCTACCAACAAAGAAAGTTCATGTATGATGTGAAGAAGTTTTTCTAGGAAGAGCCTTATTTGTTCCATGTATGTAGTGACACCATGATTCATGGATGAATAGCTGAAGCAGAGATGGAAGATATACTTGAGGTATGCCATTCATCTCCTGTAGAGGGATATCATGGTGGCACCTGGACAACCCACAAGATTTTGCAATGTGTCTACTATTGTCCTACCCTCCACAAGGATGCTCATGAGTATGCGAGGGCCTGCAATTGATGCCAAAGGGAAGTGGGTATATCTAGGAAGCATGAGCTTTCTGTCACTCCTATTCTTGTGATTGAATTATTTGATGTAGAGGGAATCAATTTCATGGGTCCTTTTGTGATGTCGAATGGGATGAGGTATATATTGGTTGTTGTTGAATATGTGTCAAAATGGGTGGAGGCGATAGTGCTTCCCAACAATGAAGGAAAGAGTGTCACAGTGTTTTTGAAGCGAAATATCTTCTTCAGATTTAGCACACTGCAAACGAATATCAGCGATCGAGGGTCTCATTTTTAATACTAAGCTATTCCAAGCTCTGCTTGAGAAATATGGGGTGAGACATAGTGTAATGACACCTTATCATCCGCAGATGAGTGGGCAAGTAGAGGTCTCAAATTGTGAGATAAAATCAATCCTTGCGAAGACAGTAAATGTGCATAAAACAAATTAGTCTAAGAATCTAGATGATGCCCTATGGGCATATTGGATGGCCTACAAAACTCCTACAGGTATGTCACCATATAAGCTTTTGTTTGGAAAGGCATGTCATCTTCTGGTGGAGCTTGAGAATAAGGCCATGTGGGCACTTAAAAAGTTGAATTTGGACTGGTGTGCCATGTCCTATCAATGGCTTGGTTAGGTGAATGAACTAGACGAATTTTGTCTTAATGCTTATGAACGTTCAGCACTATACAAGGAAAATATGAAGTTATACCATGACCGGAAGATAAAGAAGAGAGATTTTTAGCCGGGCGATCTGGTTCTACTCTACAATTCAAAACTGTGCTTTTTTCTAGGCAAGATAAAGTCTAAATAGATGGGGCCATTTTGAGTGGTGTAAGTATCCTAACATGGTGCAATAGATCTTGAGAACCGTGATGGCAAGCAGTTAAAGGCCAATGGTCAGCGTGTTAAAGCGTATTTGGGAAATGCTGAAGAAATCAAAGTGGTTGAAGTTTGGGAGCTTCGTGAAGTCTGATTAACCAAGTGACCTACGTCATGCCGTGATGTTAAATCAGGCACTGAATGGGATGCAACCCATGAAGGAATCTGGATGAAGTTTGAGTAGTCAAGTGACCTGCGTCGTGCCGCGACATTAAATCAGGCACCGCATGGGAGGTAACCTATAAACTAACATTTGTTTAAATATGGAGGAGCTGATATAACTGAAAAAAGGGAGAATTTGCATAAAGGGCTTCCTAAGGGTACTTTAGATGGGCTATCATAGGTCCCACATCCCGTGGGAAAGGGGCGTGTAACTAGAAATTCAATAATAAGCTCACTAGCCCATTCCCAGGTCTCGACATGATGGGCCATCGCAGCCTCGATTAGTGTGGGAATGGAGTGCCATACCTCGGTAAGTCAATTTGTGAAAGGTCATCGCGTGCCCCATAGGCATCACAATTTCCCATTGTCTGGGTCGGTCAAGGGTCAACACTTTTTAAAAATTAAGTGTGCTGACCTAACCCAACCCCGACCCCTTTCCCCTTTACCCACATTTAAATAAGTTTTTACCGTATTCAATTGAGGTCAAATTCTTTCAAACTCCATCCACCACTCTCACATCTCTCCCAACTCTCCTAATTCTCCCCACACTCTCCCCAAATACCAATCATCACTCCCTCACATTCCCCTTCCATATAAAGATCATAAAGGCATGCTAGGCTAGTTCACAAAGGATTCAAGTGTTAATTTTAAAGATTTTTTTGCCAACCAAGAGTAAGTTCAATCTCACTCTAATGGTTTCAATTTTTTCATGATGATTTCTTATCTATGGGTTCACATATGTGTGCAAACATATTGCTTCATGAATAATTTTAGCGAACCCTAGATGTGAACTTTGCATTAGTCGTGTATTTGTCTATGTTGATTTCTATCTAATGGAACTAGGGTTTTGTTGATTGTGTAAATCGTATGTGGAAAACTTGTCCGAAATTGTGTGTATTGGTGGTTTAGGAAATATGAATAATGTGTTAATATAGAAAAAGGGGGAGAAAACTTATGCTGTCTTGATCCCACGGGCAGGCATGATAGGACGTCAGAGCCACAACGGGCGTCAGAGTTGGCATAGGAATTAGGACAATGCCTGAATAGGCTAATGCCCCAATTGGATGCCCGACCCAAATAGGATGTTGGACCTCTCACGCCCGTGGAAGACACTCTGATGCCCTACCCGATGGGCCATCGGACCTCCCACGCCCGTGGAAGGCTAAAACTGTAAACAAATTCTAACTTTTTTGGTTTTTCATTTTTGGTTCGGGTTACTAATGTAGTTCACCTACAAGTATTATATGGCATCACCAACTCCACTAAGACTGGGAGAGGGGGCAAAAATCCAAGGAGAAAGTCATTACTACTCGCCTTCTAGACGAATCCACTAAGTCTGAGGGTGAGAAGTGAGGGTCACCTTCTCCTCAGTCTGAAGAAGGAGAAGGTGGTGCACCCAAGAAGGAGCAGGAGTCAAAACATACTTCCCCCTAGTCTGAAGAGAGGGATGAATCCTCATCCAGATCCACAAGTTCAGATGATAAGAGCGACACCGCTCCCCCACCGGCAAAGGGAGACAATGACTCAGCCATACATGTTTTTAGTGGAAAGGAAACTAAGCTCAGTTTGGGTAATGGTTCACAGTTAGGTTCTGACAAGGATGCTGATGCCGGTTCCGATTCAGATACTGAAATCACAACTCCTAAAAAGGAGAAGATCCCACCAACCCCCAAAGCTCTCGGTATGACTATGGCCATCACATCCAAAGATATCAAACTCTGAGAGCTGGCTAGGTGGAATGTGAAAGGGTCCAAAGTAATCTTTGACTATGGGCTTGAACTGATGGCAAGTGGGCACATAAAATGCCCTATTGTGGAAGAATGGAGGATTGACTCATTCAAGCTTAACGACTTCCCCAAGCTTGAGGAGTACTTCAGACACTATAACTTGGCCTAGACCAGCAAGCCACTCCTGAACTATCAGCTGACTATTGTGACGGAGTTCAATGTCAACTATCAGGCCATCCAAGAGAGCCGGTGTAAAAATGGATAAAAAGCTTTGGACCTATCTGCTCTTGAAATCTTTCCTATTAAAGAAGTCACGGTAAATATTTTGGCATAAACTATCAACAGATTCCTCTACGGGACCGAGTATGTTGGGCCTTCCAACATATCTGAATATGGTCACTGGTATAAAAGTGAGGAGGAGTGAATGAAGTGGTTGGTTAAGGTACTTACATAGAGTGGCACACCAAAGTGGCTTTATCGGGATAAGCCACTGATCACCAAATTGTCTCTGAAATTCAAAGCAAAATTTTGGTGGGCACTTATTCATTTCCAGCTTATGCCAACTGGAGGAGACAACTAGCTGACCACTGAGAGAGTAGTTTTGGTAGCTAGCTTGATGTCTAAGTACAAACTCAACTTTGGAAAAATCATTGCTAAAGAGATCCGAGATCAGGTTGCAAAGATAAGTTTATCCTACCCTTTTTCGTGCCTCCTAACTGAGCTATGTGATGATGCTGGTGTCCCAAAGTATTCTGAGGTTGATCATAGTGAGCGTGCTGTCCTGACCCATCATCCTGAGAGGCCCAAAGATGAGAGCAAGACATTGGGCCTAGGTAGTACTTCAGAATCAGCTGCGCCCACCACTATCCATGATTCATTTGTGTTGCCACTAGAGGCTACACCCTATATTGTTGCATTTCCTTCTCTACAGAGTAGACTGAATGAAGAAACCCATTCTGTAAGGGAAGAAACAGTTGTGACTTCTAGACACCCTCACAGTAGCGCGTTGTTAACTCCCTGAGGGGTTGACATCTCCGTTCCACAAATCGCCAGGGCTCCTTTCATATCTACCGCACCTCCTTTGACAAAGCCTACTTCCATCTATGCCTTCCACCCGACAAATTTTGCCAACACCATTTAGAATATACTATAGCTACTGGAGCAGATGAAAAAGTTTGCTAAACAATTTCAGTCTATTATTGATGCCTCGATACGACAGGCCATGGCACCATTTATCGATGTACATGGTCGGATAAATTCAATGAAAGAGAGGATTAATGAAAAGCTGGATGAAATAGGTATGGCTGAGCTTACATACATGAAAGAGGATATAGCAGCACTGCGGGCCGATGTTAATGAGCTGAAGGTACGTCCATCTACTATGTACTCCAGTGCTCTCATAGTCATGCCATAGGCACCACTTGCACCAGTGATATATTTGTAGGACTATGCTAACCCCGAGCTTTGAAAGAAAAATGCTTAGGTGGGTAAGGAACCGGCCAGTCTTACAGAGCCAAAGAGAAGAAGGAGAAGAAAGTACAAGAAGGTTTGCAAAGAGGGCGATGATGCCCTATTAAGCCCTATTAAGCCCTAAATCCTTGGCTCACAAAGAGGAAAGAGCTGAGAAGAAGATAAAGAAAAAGGAAGAGAAACTGTGCAAAGTATCCTTAGTCGAGCACCAGATTCGAGTTGATGCTATTGGTAGCGGCGGTTCAGGGAGTGGGGTTGCAGGCACCACAGAGGTACCTTCTTTAGACCCCATTTGGGAGTACTATTCAAGGAAGGCATAGTCACTATTACCCAAACATACCATACGCATACCTGAACCTACATTACAAGCCTAACAAAGTCCTATAGTGATCCTAACCCAACTGTTTGAAAATTGAGGCATAGAAAATAAGGGCAAGCCTATGGTATTGTGCATGTACAGCTTGAACTTCTTTACGATAGTGAGTGTGATCCCAGTCCTTGTTTATTGAATGAGATTCTATGCGAGCAAGACTTCTTTGTTGTGAGGGAACTAGAGTAGACTATGATTACTGACTCATCGAGTAAATGACTTCTGTGTATGCTAGCTTGTTTATTTATATCATGTGGTCATCCATGGATCCATTTTGTGTTGTCTTGATAACTTGTATGTATGCACTGGTTTTGTACTGACAAGGAGTGGGTATTGATTCTGTGAACTGAAATGGTTGAACCACTTGGCTGCTGAAGTTCCTAGGTTTCTTTTGCTTAAGCATCATTTTAGTTTATTTTCGTTTGCTGCTTGAGGACAAGTAAACATTCTAAGCTAAGGGTGTTGATATGCCGGGATTTCGTTGCACTTTTGACGCTTAAAACTAAGGATTTTGGGAGTTCTTAAGTATGTTTTGTTAGATATGACGCATGTTTGCTACATGTGCAGGGGAAAGTGTTGAAAAGACAAAAATACAGAAAAAATGTTGTTTCTGGGCTATAAGTATTGCACCACGGGCGTGGGATCCACCACAGCCTGTGGGAAGGAATGTCAGGATGAATCAGTCAAATTACAAGGCAAAAATCCATCCCACGACCAATTAGGTCAGGCATCAAAAGCACCACGGGCCATCACACTTGCCATGGGAATGAACTAGAGGATCTAAGGCAAGAACCAAAGTTCAGATGCCCATCCACGATGCCCATGAGAGCTGTAATGGGATGTCACACGTGCCTGTAAAAATAGACCAAAACAGATGGATCTTTAGATGGCTTGGCTGACGGGTTGCCCATGAAGCCCGTGGGAACCATGACGGCCTGTCATCCTAGCCCGTGGAAACCTAGCAGACTATTATGCACAAAGGAAAGAAGACTCGATGGGCTGCCCACGATACCCATAGCATCCACGAAGGCCCATGGGGCCTGCCCGTCGGCAGACCTGCATTCCAGATTTCCTAGTAATGTCAGGATTTGGCCTCTATTGTCTATGAATACCTTCCCTAGGGTTTTATTTCGAAGGTTATGCAATTTTAGGACATCATAACAGATTGTTGAGAATATTATTCCATACTTTTGAGAATTCAATTATTTGAATAAATGAATATATGAGTCTGATATATAATATAGCTGAATAAGCTGAAATCTAACTCTATATCTAAAAGCCTCTACTCCTGATGAGTTGCTTGGGACAAGCCCCCAACTAACTCTAAAATACTAAAACTGAAAAGTAAGCTAACTCAAAAAGCATAGAAAGATACATCCTTGGATGATCAAGACTCACCATTAGGTATCGCTGAGATGGTGCTGGTACGAGCTACTCATGAGGTGGAACCTGAAAACCTAAACCTGCATCATCATAGGATGCATCACATAGAGTATGCATCAGTACTTTGAATGTACAGAGCATGAGGGACATGCAAGCTGAATATATATGTAAATATGCTAAAATACTAATATGTTGTTTAAACTGTAAGCTGAACTATAGTACATAGGCCCAAAATATAATCATGCTTAATAATCCAAATGCAAGAGTAATCTGAAAAGCATAGTGAAAAGATGTAAAAGCAGGAACTGAGGGCCTAATGCATATTACTGAAGCTAATTCTGTGGGAAAGCCTGTTAACTGATATAAACCATGTGAGCTAAACATGGAGTCCGATGTATATGCCCTATCAAGAGGACCCAATATACCTTGCCAGGGTGTAAAGGTATGACTAGCGTGATCACTAAATTGAGGCCCACTGAGGGGCTGAATAATCCTATGATGGCATGTAGTTTTGGGACCTTGGTGTACGCTGAACCCTAGTCTAACTCGGTGCTAAGTACTACTCTCCAAAACTGGTTATGCTAGCTCATTTTAAAACTGAGGTCCTAAATTTCTATGTCAGAACTGTACTAATCTGAAGTCATTATTTTCTGAAAACTATAGCTGAAAACTGACTAAACTTTTTTAAAGTTTTAATGTTGATATTCTGAGCTAAATTCTGAGATAAACTAATTCATGAGAGAATACTACAAATTAGGGCTAAGTTCTTGATCCTTCAAACCTTTGTGAAATCTCATGCAAATCACTAAAACATAATATCATTTATTTAAACATGATGGAAATCATATACTAAGCATGAGAATCAAATTCCATGAAGATTTGCATAAGAAGGTAAGAACCCTAGTTTCTAAAATCATGAAAATCAATTTAAAGCCTAAGGTTTTGGGTATAAGGGTGAACAAAATCCCTTACTGAATACCCACATACCTGGTGGAAGAATATTTATAAAGACTATCTGAAATTTGATCTTGGAGGAGAAAGTCCTAGGTCTGGATGCAAAGAAGAATTGCTTCTGTTCTTTCTTTTTGGGTCTTGAGCGAAGGAATGAAGAAAATTGGACGAAATTTGGTTAAGAGTTATTTAAATAAGCCTAACATTACCTATAGTAGGAGTTAAAATAAGAGGGAAAAGTTTAAAATACCCTTGAGTAATTTAATTAAAAGTTGTTGTAAAAACTCACCCAGGTTTCCACGGGCAACAACCATGGCCCGTGGACTGAACCACATTTCGTGGTTCCCTGGCCAAAAATCTGGTCTCATGTCTGATTTCCATGGCCACCATCCACCGCTCATGGAATATTCCACAGTCCGTGGAACCTGGACGTGGTTCTCAGACAAATTGTATGCCCTCAATCTAATTTCCACGGGTGGACTCTATGGATCATGGACTATTCCATGGTCTGTGGTTCCATCTCGTGGTCTTGACCCCAATTTGGCTAGCCTCAGTCTGATTTCCACGAGCCTAGTCTATGACTCGTGGACTGTTCTACGGCCCGTGGATTCGGCTCATGGAACCTACTATCACTTTGACAGCTTAAGACTTAGAATTTTCTGGGCTGTTTCTAGGTTTAGAATTTCTGGATTGTTACATAACATTATGTAAGCCAATGAGGCTCTTGAACCTTTATCTGTTAAAGAATGTCAATGAAGATCTGATTGGCCAAAATATCAAGAGACAATTCAATCAAAATTGAACTCACTTGCTAAACATGAGGTTTTTGGACCAGTAAACACTGATGGTGTAAAATCAGTTGGCTATAAATGGGTCTTTGTGCAGAAAAAAATGAGAGAAATGAAATTGTGAGATGCAAGGCACTCCTTGTTGCACAAGGATTCTCTCAAAGACTCAATTTTGACTAAGAAGAAGCATATTCACTAATTATGAATGCCATAACATTTCAATATCTTATTAGTTTAGCTGGGCATGAAAACTTTGAAGTACATCTAATAAATATGGTTACAACCTATCTTTAGGGTTCACTTGATAATGAAATTTATATGAAAATCCCAGAAGAATGTAAAATTCCTGAAGAATATAATTTAAAGTCTTGAAAAATGTATTTAATCATATTACAAACATCATTATATGGTCTAAGATAATCAAGACGAATGTGGTATAACCGGTTTAGTGAGTACTTGATAAAAAAAGGCTATATAAATGATACCATTTGTCCATGTATTTTTATTAAGAAAACAACATCAAAATTTGTGATACTTATTATTTATGTTGATGACATAAATCTTATTGAAACTCTAGAAGAGGTCTAAAAGACGATTGAATTTCTAAAGAAAGGATTCGAGATGAAAGATCTTGGAAAGATAAATTTTTGTCTTGGTCTACAATTGAATATTTGGCGGATATGATTTTTATCCATCAATCAGCCTATATTAAGAAGTTTTGAAACAATTTTACATGGACAAAGCAAATCCATTAAATACTCCAATAGTTGTTCGATCACTTGAAGTGAGTAAAGATCCATTCCGACCTCAAGAAAAGGATGAGGAACCTTTTGGTCCTGAAGTACTATATCGTAGTGCAATTGGTGCACTTATGTATCTTTCTAATGCTACAAGATCTGACATAGATTTTTTTATTAATTTGTTAGCAAGATATAGTTCTTCCCTTACACAGAGACATTGGAATGGAATCAAGCATATATTGCGATATCAAAAGGGGACCACTAATATGAGTTTTTTTATACTAACAAAGATAGTACATATCTTATTGATTATGCAGATGTAAGTTATTTATCTGACCCATATAAAGCTTGATCTCAAAATAGGCTATCTGTTTATATGCGGAGATACTTTCATATCATGGTGATCTACAAAATAGTTCATTGATGCTACTTCTTATAATCATCCTGAGATAATAGCTATTCATGAAACAAATGGAGAATGAGTGTGGTTGGGATCAGTGATATATTTTATTCAAGAGAGATATGGCCTGAAGTGTGATACCAAAGTACCCACAGTCCTATAGAATGACAATGCGGCATGAATAATCCAATTAAAAGGGGGCTTCATAAAATAAGACAGAACGAAACATATTTCACCAAAACTATTTTTTCACACATGATCTTTAAAGAATGGTGATATTAATATTCAACAAATCCATTCAAGTGATAATCCAATAGATTTATTCACCAAATCTTAACAATTTGGGAGAGCTTTGGTTGATGTGGAACTAGGGGAACTCAAGTTCTGGGTTGGAAGCAAAGAAGTCACTTTTAATGTATGCCAACTCACGAGACCACTGTACGAGTTTCAAGTTGTGTCCGTGATCAATGTTTAAGGAAAGTTGGTGGATGGTCATGGTGAGTTTATGAAGAAAGAGGTGCCTGAGTCTATGATGTTTCCACCTTGGCAATAAGATGATGCTAAGAGGATGTTGAAGGATCAATTCCCTTTCTTGGAATAGGAACACGCCAATTGGATTAGCATACTTCTAGATAATGATTGAGGATTGAGGTACTATCATCGAGCCACGACATAAAATTAAGCGATTCTTGGGAGGCAACCCAAGTGTCTTTACTTTTCATTTTTGTTACCTGTTGTTGTTTTGGTGTGTTTTAGGAATGCATGGAGAGGAAAAATGACTAAGTAGAAAAATAAGACAAAAAGGGACGTGCAGAAAGCCGTGCAGTTCACACAAGCAGTTGTGCATGCCCCATGGAGCACCGCACCTCAAAATAGTAAGTTAGGAAAGAAAATTTAAATTGTAGGCGGCGTGCGACAGGCGATGAGTTTTGTGTTTTGCACATTCCATTGTGCATGTCGCACCTCCTTCGCACCCCATGTCAAAAAGTTGGGAAAAATTTGGGTAATAAAAAGGCTAGTGTGAAGCGATGTGTGAGCCACACTTTGGCTTGTGCAAATCGCACGTTGCGGTGCACCAATGTAAGTTTTTAAATTTTGTTGACCTACCCATTGACCGACCCAACCCGATGACCTTTCTTCTTCTTTTCCTTCATTATAAACCGCCACCTTCTTATTTTTCTCCCATTATTCACATACAAACCTCCACAAATTCCTCTCAAATCCTCTAAAATACCTCAAATTTCCCCCAACACCTTCTTCTCTTTTTCCTAAATCTCACCGCCGCTGTCACTCCGCCTGTTACCGTCGTTGATCTCCAGTCAAAATTTTGGGTCTCCATTATTGGCACTTCAAAAGCTCAATTTTTTTCTCCTCTCCCTCTAATCTTCACTTGTGTTAAGTTCCCCGATGTTAAATACTTGTTTTTATTGAGATTGGGAACTCATATTGTGAAGAATGCTCATTAAATCTTCCATGTTGATTATTGGGTGAGATCCAAAATTTTTGGGTCCCCAATTTTGGTGCATATTATTGTTGTTGCTTAAGATTAAGTTGGTAGAACTTGATGTGATGATGATGCATGTGAATTGTGTAGATTTTTAGCCTTAAAATATTCTGTTTTGGTGAAGTCTAAGTAACTCATTTGAGTTGGTGCATGATTTGGCCCTATAATAGATTGGGTGACGTCATTCTTAAGGGAAAATCATCATCTTCGCAAGATTTTTGTTGAATCATGATGTTTGGGACTGAAATTGTTACACTACCATTGTGCCCATGTTCTGTTGAATTGAATATGCTAGTTGGGTCTAATGCTCTTGGTTGGGGGGGTATGCAATTGTTATGGATTGATTGTGCCTCCTGATTTTAATTAAAGGCTTTATGTTCCCAATGATAGATGGGGTAACGTCCTTTTTAAGGGTAATCGTTAAGCCTATCCTTGATTTTGAATTGTGTTGAACGATCCCGGGGAAGTCTGAGTACCCGAATGAATTGGTTTTGGTCATATCATGCTTAGCCCTGTTAGAATTGGTTTGTTGTTTTTGTGCCAGTGCATTTCACAGATATTGCTCTACGAATCACATATATAACACACAAGAAAGCAAGGAACTGAAAAGTTCCAACTATTTTCTCATGCTTTTTGCATGCGATGCGCAGATCCTTATGTGCAAAATGCACAAGGTACCATGCACCTTTGAATAATACTGTCAGTTCACTAGATTGAGGGGGCGAAGCTCAGTGCGATACGCACATTGGCTGGTGCTAATCGCACAGAACTTTGCACCCCAAAGAAGCATACATTCAGGCTTCTGTTGGACTGTTCAAAACAATGTGCAACGTGCACTTCACCTGGTGCAGTCTGCATGTGAATCACATAGGCCCATGGTTACTTGATGTGTTTTTCTCTTCCATTGCATTCCAATTCCTTTTAATTTGTTAACTTCTTGTAGTGTTTTCTTCTCTTAATTAATTCAAGCATGCAAGCACATGGTGAGTATAAGCCTGGTTTTTGACACTAACATCCTTTTGCATGAATATGGCCCCTACTAAGCATCATCAAAAGAGTCGTGCTATAAATTATTGCATCCTAATGAACATGCAAGTGTACGCAGTCGTAGAAGTAAAATAGTAGCTCTTTCGAGCCGGATATCAAACTCACAGGGACTATGTGTTAAGCAATTCACCTACTTTAATTTCTAGTAATATTTCATATAAGCGTTGTGATTTAACATGAAGATTTGTAAGATTATAATAGTCTACTTATTGCAAAAATAATAAAATAAAGTAATAACAAATTGGTCACATGTTGTTAATAATATCAAAGAGAGGTTCCAGGGCTACGACATTTACCACAATCATGAATAGTAACTATTCGTCTCAATGGACCTGACTTATCTAATTACTAATTTCGGGGTTAATGATACGATCTGGGAATGATCCCTCTAAATCAACTACATGAACTAGTCTCCCAACTACATCATTGAGCGGGGATGTGAGTTTCTAATTCACATGCATTCATGGTTTCATCCTGTTTATAACTGAATAAGGCACACTAAGTATATTGCTATCTTAGTTGCTAATCACCCTAACGTGAGCAAGAGATGATCTTATTCCTCGTGTTCTTCATCCTATTCTTACATTCCCTTGGTCAGTTCTGTCACGCCCCAGGCATGACCGACACCCGGAGCCCCAAAAGGCCGAGGGTGCCAAAATAGAGTGTATCTCTATTGAACCTGCTGGGGGTCTGAGACCGACAAGGTCTCTAAGAATAGCAATTTGAAACACTAAAAGATCAATAGTAGGTAAGCAACTCAAGGCCGACAAGGCTATTATCATAGTAGATAGCTAATAACAAGGCCAACAAGGCCATACCCAACATTGATGTACATATACACGTCTACAAGCCTCTAGGAGTAAGTAAAATATCTCATATCCAGGAAAGGGCCCTGGACTACCCATAAGCTGTACATATACATAACCTGGTCAAAATATAAGCTAGACCTCTGACTCGTCAGCTCCAGGAAGAATGGAGCTTACCAAAATGGCTGAACTCTGCAACTCCTACTGAAGAGGTCTATCTGGGTTTCTGTCTAGACCTGCAGGCATGAATGCAGCGCCCCCAGGCAATGGGGACGTCAGTACGACAATAATGTACTGGCATGTAAGGTAGAAGCATAAAAGCAAGTCGCAAGTAGTAAATCTGAACAAGATATAATATGAAACTTGTAAACTGTAATTGGTAAGGCTCGTTAAGCTCTTTCTCCTTTATTCTTTTTAGAATACAACACATGCATTAACTCACACCACAACTCACTCTTTATAACCCACGCTGAACCAGAATAGCGCCTCTGTGCACCCTATATATAATAGCCTCAATATGGCAGTAGCGCCTCGGCGCACACTATGTATATAATGGCCTCAATATGGCAGTAGCACCTTGGTGCACACTATGTATATAATGGCCTCAATATGGCAGTAGCACCTCGGTGCACACTATGTCTATAATAGCCTCAATATGAAAGTAGCACCTCGGTGCACACTAACACGCAAACCACGCATAATAAGTGTATTACTAGATTGACCTTTAAAGCTATTCTTGTTATTTATGAAGGTTCATTTAGATAACTTCTTTAGCCTTGGCTTAGTAGGTGTTGGACTCAACATACCAAACACATATAAATGGGGATTTGACTTGCTAACTTTCCTTGTATACTTTCTAAAGCTTGATTAGGGATCACACGACAAAGAAGAAACTTGACAAAATGATAACTTACGTTTCGTGCAAAAAGAATCAGATTTTTATAAGAAGGCGACTTGAATCACCATAATGTATAACTTAGTTCCTTAAGACCTTTTGAGTTACCAAATCAGCTCTCTTACAACAGAATACTCAAATTCCTTCTTTCGGAGATTTGGAGTTCTATTTCTAGATTCATGCTGATAAGGAATAAAGAAGCCTTAACATACCTCGTTCCTTCCGAAGATTGTGCTTACCAGAACTTGGGCTTTCCTTTATTAAGTTAATAAAACTTGAAGGTGTGTTTTATTCTCTTTTTATTGATGCCTTGAAAAGCTTAAGTACCCCTTAAGCTTGAATAAATCTTGATCTTCTTAGAACCCTAAAGAGAGAGAAGGGCTGCCAAAAGGAAAGGAGATAAGAGAGAATTTTTCCAGCTTTTTGTGATCAATATTGATCAACAAAGGTCTGTATAAAGGGACCTTTTTGGCCGACTTTTTTGAATATATTTGGGCCAAAATGGGTCAAGAAACTTGGGCCAAAATTACCCTTTGCTTGGGCCTCAAAAGGGTTAAGTTTTGTGGCTGATTTTGGGCTTCTCTTGGGTCAAAATGTGGTCAATATTGGTGGTTACCTTTTGTAGTTGTTTGGGCCAGATTTGGTTGTGCTTTGATGGGACAACTTTAAGATTCATTTGGGCTACCATTAGGTCTAATAATCCATGGTGTTGCTGCCCGTAATCGGCCTTCGAAACTTAGTTCGTTAGCGTAGGTAGGTGATGCACCTACTTGTCACCTAAGAGCTTAGATAAGTCGAGCAAGTACCTCACTTGTTTTATCTCATTTTCAAAACCCTCATCCTTATAATTTAACTTAACACTTATATACATTTGACCATTTCAAATTCTAGGCCAAAGTACCCCTTCACAATCTCGAGCTCAAATACCTTCGTCGATATTTACTTAGCCACATAGGTTTTGAAAGGTACGGGGTGTTACATCCTTCCCCCCTTAGAATCATTCGTCCTCGAATGAGGGTAATGCATATAGAGCTCTAGTACCGTAGGATTTTTTTGAAATTTTGACAGAGTTTCCTTTATAATTGGGACTATCCAAAAACCTGAAACTCAGCAAAAGTCCAGCACGATGCCTCACAGGGCGATACAACTATATACAATTAAATGTAATCATTTTCACATGTTCAAACCTGATCATATTTGTATAGTAGGAAGAGTATCAAGAACATAAGAATATGACTTACCTCTATACTATCTTCAAGTCATAAATAACTGGGGATGCTTTTTCCTCATTTCTTCCTCGGCTTCCCACGTCATTTCCTCGATATTATTATTTCTCCACAACACCTTTACTGTGGCTACTTCTTTGATTCTGAGATTTCTAACTTGACGATATAGGATAGAAATTGGTACTTCCTTATAGGATAAGTCTTCAGAAAGTTGAACATCTTTGATAGGCATAATACGTGAAGGATCTCGTATGCACCTTCGTAGCATTGATACATGAAATACAGGATGGCCTGTCTCCAATTCTGTGGGTAAATCTAGCTTATATGCCACTTTTCCTACCCTCCGGATGATCCTGTATGGTCCAATATATCTTGGACTAAGCTTTCCCTTTTTACCAAATCGCATAACGCCTTTCATGGGCGAAACCTTTAGGAAAACCCAATCACTAATATTAAATTCCAAATCCTGACGTCGCACATCTGCATATGATTTCTGCCTACTTTGGGCTGTTAGTAATCTTTCTCAGATTAGCTTCACCTTCTCCATTGCTTGATTAACTAGGTCTGGCCCTAATAATCCTGCTTCTCCAATTTTAAACCATCCAATCGGTGATCTAAACTTTCGTCCGTATAAAGCCTCATAAGGAGCCATTTGAATGCTTCCATGGAAGCTATTATTATAAGCAAACTCAATTAGTGGCAAATGGTCATGCCAACCCCCACTAAAATCTTGTACAGAAGCTCGTAGCATATCTTCGAGTGTTTGAATAGTGCATTCAGCTTGTCCATCTGTCTGTGGATGAAAAGTTGTGCTGAGACTTATTTGAGTACCTAAGCCTCTCTGGAAAGACCTCCAGAAATTTGCTGTAAACTGAGCACCCCTATCTGAAATAATGGAAATTGGGACACCATGAAGTCGAACTATTTCACTAATATACAACTTGGCATAATCTTCAGCAGTATAAGTTGTCCTCAATGGCAAAAAGTGAGCTGATTTTGTAAGTCTATCTACAATCACCCATATGGAATCATACTTTCGATAAGTACGGGGTAAGCCTATAATAAAGTCCATGTTGATCACCTCCCATTTCCAGGTAGGTATCACTATACTTTGAGTTAGACCTCCGGGTCTCTGGTGGTCAATTTTTACCTGTTGACAATTTGGGCATTGGGCTACAAACTCTGCAATATTTCTCTTCATATTATTCCACTAATAAATCTGTCGAAGATCATGATACATCTTCATTGCTCCGGGATGTATTGAATAGCGGGAATAGTGAACTTCTGCCAAAAGTTTCTCCCAAAGCTCCCCGACATTAGGTACACATAGACGACCTTGATATCTCAGAACCCCATCTTCCTTAAGCTCTATTAGTGGTTGCTTCTGTTGTGGAATTTCCTCCCTCAATCATACTAATTCTGGATCATCATATTGTCTTTCCTTTACCTCTGTCATAAGTGAGGATTCTGCTGTGCTTTGAATAACAACTCCCCCATTACCTTGGTCTAGTAGTCAAACCTGCAAATTAGCTAACTGATATAGTTCTCTTGTCATCTCAATCTTTCTATTTTTCATGTGGCTCAAGCTTCCCGTAGATTTGCGGCTAAGTGCATCGGCCACTACATTGGCCTTCCCTGGATGGTACAAAATATCTACGTCATAATCCTTTAGTAACTCTAGCCACCTTCTTTGCCTTAGGTTTAAATCCTTCTGTTTGAATAAATACTGTAGAACTTTGTGGTCTGTAAACACGTCTGCATGGACTCCAAACAAGTAATGGCACCAAATTTTCAAGGCAAATATAACTGCTGCCAATTCAAGATCGTGAGTAGGGTAATTTTGTTCGTGCTTTCTTAGTTGTCTCGAGGCATAGGCAATAACTTTACCATGTTGCATTAAATCGCAACCCAACCCAATCCTTGAAGCATCACAATAAACAACATAACCTTCTGTGCCCTCTGGCAGAGTTAAGACAGGTGCTGAAGTAAGCCTGTCCTTCAACTCCTGAAAACTCTGCTCACATGCATTAGACCACTGGAACTTGGCAGCTTTATGAGTCAACTTTGTCAATGGTGCAGATATAGAAGAAAATCCTTCCACAAACCTCCGATAATAACCTGCTAAGCCCAAGAAACTACGGATCTCTGTAGTATTCAAGGGCCTCGGCCAATTCTTTACTGCTTCAATCTTTTGGCCGTCAACTCTAATACCTTCGTCTGTAATTATATGGTCAAGAAAAGCCACTGAAGTCAACCAAAACTCACATTTGGAGAACTTCACATATAATTTATGATTCTGAAGTTCTTGCAATACTGCACGTAAATGATCAGCATGTTCGGCTTTGGACCGCGAGTAAATCAGGATATCGTCAATAAATACGATCACGAATACATTTAGGAATGGCTTGAAGACTCGATTCATTAGGTCCATAAAAGCTGCTGGGGCATTAGTAAGCCCAAAAGACATTACTAGAAATTCAAAGTGGCCATACCTTGTCCTAAAGGCTATTTTTGGAACATCTACCCCTTTAACACGTAACTGGTGATACCCCGACCGCAAGTCAATCTTTGAAAAAAATTTGGCGCCTTGCAACTGATCAAAAAGGTCATCAATCCTTGGAAGCGGATACTTATTCTTGATTGTAACTTTGTTCAGTTGTCGGTAATCAATACACATTCTCAAGGACCCATCCTTCTTACGAACAAACAAAAGTGGTGCGCCCCATGGCGACGTACTAGGCCTAATGAAACCTTTTTCGAGTAGATCCTTTAACTGTTCCTTTAACTCTTTTAATTCAGCAGGAGCCATCCTTTAAGGGAGAATTGATATTGGCTGAGTATCTGGGAGTAGGTCAATGGCAAACTCAATTTCCTTTTCTGGAGGGATTCCTGGAAGCTCATGTGGGAATACATCTAGAAACTGACTCACCACAGGAACAGATTGAAGAGTCGCTGGTCCATCCTCTGTGCTTCTTACTCGGACTAAATGATAAATATAGCCTTTAGAAATCATTTTGTAGGCCTTAAGGTAGGAAATAAACCTACCCCTTGGCGTGGCAGCATTACCTTTCCACTCTAGGATTGTCTCTTCTGGAAAATGGAATTTGACAACCTTATTTCTACAATCGATATTAGCATAACATGCAGCTAACCAGTCCATGCCCATAATTACATCGAAGTCAGTCACATATAATTTGATTAGATCAGCTGAAGTAAGGCGGTCATAAATCCACACTGCACAATCTCGATAAACTCGTCTAGCTATAATAGATTCACCAATGGGCGTAGATACAACAAAGGGTCTAGGCAACAACTCAGGGCCTGCCCCCAACTTACCAGCAACGAGTGGGGTAACATTTGAAAGAGTAGAGCCAGGATCTATAAGTGCATAAACAGCATGAGTAAAAATAATCAATGTACCTGTAACAACATCAGGTGACGATTCCAAGTCCTGGCGACCGGCTAGAGCATAAGTGCGATTCTGACCACTGCCTGAACTGGATGCTCCTCCTCCTCCTCTACCTCTACCATGACCTGATATAGCCTGTTGGCCTGTCCTAGGGGGATGAATAGTAGATGAAGAAGCTGCTATCGACCCAGTAGGCTGGGACATCTCACCCCTACCTCTACTCGGACAGTCTCGCATAAAGTGACCAGGATGCCCACATGAATAACAAGTATCTGAACCTAGGCGACATATACCAGGATGCTTCCTACCGCACTGAACACAAGGTGGCAAAGGTGGCCTCATCTGACCTGAATTCCCCTGGCGATAGGAACTGAATGCACCTGAACTGTCGCCTGGTCCAGTCTGAGAAAAACGATCATACCTCTGCCTTTGCAACTGATATGGGGCACCACTAGTAGGGTGGGGTGATCGCCTATGAAAATGTGGCCTAACATTACCTCGTGGCTCTACATAGGACCCAATAGATCTAGCCCTCTTATTTTGATCCCTTTCTCGTCTTTGGTTATCTCCAATTTGTACTTCAAGATCCTCTGCAGTCTGAGCAATAGCCTGTATCTTAGAAATATTCATATCCTCTTGTATGGCTGCTATTGTTAATCCCTTAATCAATTCATCCTTAAGGACACACACATATCGATGAACTCTAGCTCGCATCGTACTCACAATATCAGGGGCGTACCTGGCTAATGAATTAAACCTGAGGCTGTACTGTCGAACATTCATATTGCCCTGCCTAAGGGCTAGAAATTGATCAAGTCTGGCCTCTCGAACTTCCTGTGGAAGATAGTGAGCTAGGAAGGCCTCTGAAAATTCCTCCCATTCAGCTGGGGGTGCATTTGATCCCCTAGACCGATCCCAAGCCTCGAACCATAAAATGACCACATCTCGTAACCTGAAAGATGCAAACTCCACTGCCTCCACTACTGTTGCATGCATGACTCGAAGTACTCGATAAGTCTGATCAATAAACTCCTGAGGATCCTCACGTGGGTCAGAGCCTGTAAATATAGGAGGACTTAGGCTGATAAACTCTCGAGCCCTAGAACTGTCTGAGCCACCTGACCTAGCACTCGCTGATGCCCCAATTTGTTGTTGTTGTGTGGCTACCATCTGGGTCAATAATTGAACAGCACTCCTGATGTCCTGGTCCTCTGCTTCAGGTGGAGGAGCTACAGGTGCTGGTTCATCTCTAGCTATCTCAGATGCCACTGGAGCAGATGGGGACAGGGGTACTGGATCCCCTCTAGTCTCATCAGGTACTTGATGATCTGGGATCTCTGGTGTCGGTGATTCTCTTTGAGCCTCAAATCTATCCAATCAGATTGGCGGGGAATGACTAGTACCTTCCCCCGTATCCGTGCCAACCCGTCGGCTACTCATTTGTCTGGTCACAGGCATTTCTGTAAACAAGGAATAGAAAAACATGAATTAGACTTCAAACATCTTATGACCTCGCTCTATTGCACGATCTAGCTAATGAAAGAAGGATAACAATTCCTAAATATCCCATAGCCTCATGATTATAGGTATGGTGCACAACACACCCATAAGCAAGACTCTACTAGACACGGCTTGTAGACCCCCTGGGATTCGACGTGCTCTGATACCAAGTTTGTCACGCCCCAAACCATGGGAGGCATGACCGACACCCGGAGCCCCAAAAGGCCGAGGGTGCCAAAATAGAGTGCATCTCTATTGAACCTGCTGGGGGTCTGAGACCGACAAGGTCTCTAAGAATAGCAATTTGAAACACTAAAAAGCTCAATTGTAGGTAAGCAACTCAAGGACGACAAGGCTATTATCATAGTAGATAGCTAATAACAAGGCCAACAAGGCCAACAAGGCCATACCCAACATTGATGTACATATACACGTCTACAAGCCTCTAGGAGTAAGTAAAATATCTCATATCCAAGATAGGGCCCTGGACTACCCATAAGCTGTACATATATATAACCTGGTCAAAATATAAGCTAGACCTCTGACTCGTCAGCTCCAGGAAGAATAGAGCTTACCAAAATGGCTGAACTCTGCAACTCCTACTGAAGAGGTCTATCTGGGTTTCTGTCTGGACCTGCAGGCATGAATGCAGCGCCCCCAGGAAATGGGGATGTTAGTACGACAATAATGTACTGGCATGTAAGGTAGAAGCATAAAAGCAAGTCGCAAGTAGTAAATCTGAACAAGATATAATATGAAACTTGTAAACTGTAATTGGTAAGGCTCGTTAAGCTCTTTCTCCTTTATTAGTTTTAGAATACAACACATGCATTAACTCACACCACAACTCACTCTTTATAACCCATGCTGAACCAGAATAGTGCCTCGGTGCACCCTATATATAATAGCCTTAATATGGCAGTAGCGCCTCGGCGCACACTATGTATATCATGGCCTCAATATGGAAGTAGCACCTCGGTGCACACTATGTATATAATGACCTCAATATGGAAGTAGCACCTTGGTGCACACTATGTCTATAATAGCCTCAATATGGAAGTAGAACCTCGGTGCACACTAACAAGCAAACCACGCATAATAAGTGTATTACTAGATTGACCTTTAAAGTTATTCTTGTTATTTATGAAGGTTCATTTAGATAACTTCTTTAGCCTTGGCTTAATAGGTGTTGGACTCAACATACCAAACACATATAAATGGGTATTTGACTTGCTAACTTTACTTGTATACTTTCTAAAGCTTGATTAGGGATCACACTACAAAGAAGAAACTTGACAAAAGGATAACTTACGTTTCGTGCAAAAAGAATCAGATTCTTATAAGAAGGTGACTTGAATCACCATAATGTATAACTTAGTTCCTTAATACTTTTTGAGTTACCAAATCAGATCTCTTATAACATAATACTCAAATTCCTTCTTTCGGAAATTTAGAGTTCTATTTCTAGATTCATGCCGATAAGGAATAAAGAAGCCTTAACATACCTCGTTCCTTCCGAAGATTGTGCTTACCAGAACTTGGGCTTTCCTTTATTAAGTTAATAACACTTGAAGGTGTGTTTTATTCTCTTTTTATTGATGCCTTGAAAAGCTTAAGTACCCCTTAAGCTTGAATAAATCTTGATCTTCTTAGAACCCTAAAGAGAGAGAAAGGCTGCCAAAAGGAAAGGAGATAAGAGAGAATTTTTCCAGCTTTTTGTGACCAATATTGATCAACAAAAGGTCTGTATAAAGGGACCTTTTTGGCCGACTTTTTTGAGTATATTTGGGCCAAAATGGGTCAAGAAACTTGGGCCAAAATTACCCTTTGCTTTGGCCTCAAAAGGGTTAAGTTTTGTGGCTGATTTTGGGCTTCTCTTGGGTCAAAATGTGGTCAATATTGGTGGCTACCTTTTGTAGTTGTTTAGGCCAGATTTGGTTGTGCGTTGATGGTCCAACTTTAAGATTCATTTGGGCTACCATTAGGTCTAATAATCCATGGTGTTGCTGCCCGTAATCGGCCCTCGAAACTTAGTTCGTTAGCGTAGGTAGGTGATGCACCTACTTGTCACCTAAGAGCTTAGATAAGTCGAGCAAGTACCTCACTTGTTTTATCTCATTTTCAAAATACTCATCCTTATAATTTATCTTAACACTTATATACATTTGACCATTTCAAATTCTAGGCCAAAGTACCCCTTCACAATCTCGAGCTCAAATACCTTCGTCGATATTTACTTAGTCACATAGGTTTTGAAAGGTACGGGGTGTTACAAGTTCATGCGAGAATTACTCATTTATTCTAGTATTGATCAGGCACTAAAATAGTAGGCACAAGAGCACGAGAGCAATTAATTGATAAACAAGCTTCATTGGTTTAAATAAAATACTAAACAATCATGTTTTAGTCGTAACCCTAGAACAAGGGTATTTAGCTACTCATAATCCGGAATAAAACACTAATATTAATGTTAATCATACCAAAGAAGTACATAGTTAAGTTACAATATGAAGAACCCTAGTAGCAACCCTTTGTCTCTCCTTTTCATCATGTAAAATAATACCTCCCCATAATTCTTTAAGAGTCCTATTTATAGCACATATGGGATCACTGTTGATTTGGCAGCTCCGTGTCATGGGCTTAATCGCGGAGGACAACCTTTGTGACATGGGCTTAATGCGGAGGGCTTCTGCTTCTTTGCACTGAGGACTTCAGCCATCTCCGCGCCACGCCAGTATCACGGAGTTCAGTCTCCGTGGTACGGAGGCAAAATATCTTCTCCTTTCTCCCGCAAAGTGCATTCATCCACTTGTCTTTGTGTTCCCCAGTGTGTGTTTGCCTTCATACACCCATATTTAGTTCCTGTTTGCATCCATTCATGATATTTCAACCTGAAAAATGCTAATCACCTATATTTGTTCATGGACACATTTTCGCGGAACAATGCACAAGAAAGTCACAAAATTAGTTCACAAACTAAGCTAAAAGATGGATAATAATTGGCATTTGGACGTATAAACAAGCCCCAAGATCACCATTCCACACTTAAATCCTTGTTCGTCCTCGAATAAATCCTTGCACTTATGTTCCTCTAAGAATACTCTAACACCACTAATGGAAACAAGACACCTAATTTCTAGCTTGATAACTCCTAATTGGAACCACACGACTAATACACATAGCAATCTACAACAGGTATGTCATCGTGCAACTTTTAGCCCGTGAATAATTACTCAAAACCTCCTAGCCTCAAGAATCGTAATCACATTTTAGCAAACTCATGCACATTACTTGACTACTAAATCATATAAGTCACCTATCCTTCATCAAACATGCGCCCTCACAACACTAGAGTTACCCATAATCACTCACCAACATGCACTTTAACACAAGAGTGGATGTTAGAATGGAATTACGCTCCCTCTAATAAAGAATTCACATGCAACACAAGATGAGCCATAGGCTTTCCATTAGTGTAGTACTCCACTAATACATGAATGTCAAAGCTCAAGATCAAGTAGGACTTTATGGGTTGTAATGTAGGCCCGGAGACGGGTAGGAGCTATTTGGCTAAAATAGTGACTAGCTCTCCCAAGCGCTTTAATACATCACACTACACATTTAGCTCATTCTTCAACCACCTACTTTTCACCCCTTCACAACTCTCTTTTATCTTGCCCCTCTCTTTGAGTTAACCTCTTCGCCTTTTAGTAGGGAGTTTTTAATGATCTTTTCATAACACTTAGCTCTTTTTGTTTGGCTCCCTATCAACAACACACTCTTTTTTTTCTTTTTCTTTCTCAACACCAATAGCTTTTATTCGGGGCTTCAAGTTCACTTTTTCTCTTCTTCCCTTCTATACTCCATATCACCTTCATTTCTCAACTAAAGCGCTTAGGAGTTTTTAGGATCAAATTAAGATCTATTGAAAGAAGGGGAACAAGCTACATATGAGGCTATCAAGGAACATGCTAAAGGATCGAAAGGGGCTAATTAGGATTGTTTTCGGGAAAAATGACTCGTATTGAAAATCATTTCGAAATCCTAAGTCAAAGTTTCAAAACGTTTTCAAGTAAAAGCAAGAGTCGCCACTTAATTTATTAAAGAAAAATTAAGAAAACCTTGAAAAAATCTTTAAAATCTAAAACAGATAGAGACTTTAAAAATTAAAGAGATTTTGGGTAAGCGGTTCATATTAATACTCCAAGAAGGTTTTTAAGGCATTTGGAGTATCCGCTAACTCGTGGTTATCCGGACTTATTTGAAAACAACTTATTTGACTAACTTTAAAAAAGATTTTTTGAGCTGCTTAGCTTGAAAAAATTATCTTGTATTAAAACATCTTACTTTGATGTAAGAAACATAGTAAATGAGACTTGATTAAAGAAGGTTGTCATATATTATAGAAATAAAACATAGAGAGTTTATTTTTTAAGCACAAAAATGAAAACATACTAGATTTTTGACAATTTAAAAAACATGATTTGTTTTCACATAGAGGAAACAGTGAGGGATTAAAGAAAATTGATACTTGTATTTTAGAAATGAAAACACATAAAGAGCTTATCTTTAATAAAATGGAAAGAAAAATATGCTTATTTCATTTCATATAAATAGAAACAGTAAGTGATTTGAAGAAGATTTTAACAAGGGAATGTTTTACTCGTTTGGAGTAACTCAACTAAGCTACAATGTTAGTCCAAATTAATACAAGAAATACTAATATGAACTATACAAATAAAGAGTTAAGGTAAAGGATTACTTGGACTTTCAGTCCGAAACCTGTCCTAAATCTAATTTGTGGGCCCTCTTTAGGCCCACCGCCTTTCATTTGGATTTTTGGTCCGACTCTGTCAAACTTTGGCCCTTTTGGAGCTACTTTCATTGCTGTTTCTATGGGCTTTGGCCTAATTTTCCTCGGAGTTTAGTCCATTTTGGACTGTTTCCCATTTCCTCATTTTTTCCAACCTGTAACTGATTCCGCTTTGCTCCATGAAGTCAGTCCTTTTAGACTTTGGATGGGCTGACCCAGTAATGTTGGGCTAGGCCCAACTGGAGATGCAGGGGAAAGACGTGAGTCCAAGCGGAATCGGATGTCACATGTATCAAAACAAGAGAAAAAAGGGAATTAATACAATCTCTTCAAGAACTCAGTACAATATGATCCATGTAATTCAAACAATTCTTTTGGATTAAAGCAAATAGATAATTTGAGGAAGGATCTCAGTCCAGTCATCTAAACAATATCATTCATGATCAGAAAAATACTACAAGCGATATAAATTCATAATGATAGACTGGCAAGGAAAATTTCGACATAGGAAAGATCAATTATATTATATCACTTGTGTAGACCTTTATTGCCTAACTCCAAAACAAATTCGCCATATATTACGCAATTCAGCTCACAACCATGTTATACATATAGAGATTGATTTCAAGCATCACAACATGGAATCCAACCCTTTTCACCTTTTTGATCATACTCACTGCCTAAGCTATTTGGATGAAGTGGAAGCTTTTACGAGAAGAGAAGTAGACAAGAGAAAGGCACAAGAAGGATTAATCACTACAATTATCATGTTTTCAGGCAATGAATTATCTATTAACTTTATGGTCCAAGCTAAGCAAAACAAATAAGCGGCAAAGGCATTTGGACAAGCTATTCATAGCTCAAATAGGTTACATATCTACTCAGATGTAGCCTTCATTGTTTTAAAGGAGCAAAAGAGGGAAGAAAGAGTAAGCAAGAAGAGAAAAGAGAAGAAGAAATCTCGAAACCATGAACTCACTTCTTTGCATTAAACACAACATAAAGCAGAGAACCTACATGTATTTAACATAATATGACCTTATCAATTCTAAAATGATGAGGAAACACAATCAGTAAAAAAAAGACAGAGGTAAACAAATTCGTTCTTGGTGCAGATTTTTACTCACAACTATAATATGCTCTAATCATCTTCTGTATTCCTTCAAATTAAGAAAACAGGGAAGCATTAACACGACACGGTGACCATGGCAAAATAAGGAACGACATGAGGGAACAAGCTAAGCACACAAAACAGATTTGGAGAATGAAAAATATAGTCATGCTTCTCCCGTTTCAAAGTATCAAACAACTTGCTCATATATTCATGTAACAACAACATGGGCATCACATAGTCGAAAACTACACATAAATAAGCTATCTATACTAATCAGTGATCACTACAATGTTCACGGATATTGAGATAGGAAAACAAAGAATAAAAGAAGACGAAAATTTTAGGATTTTGGCAGGCATTCTCAAGACGGTGGTATGGTTGATATATTGAAACTAAAAAAGGGATTGGCAATATCTGGGTCTAAAGAGGGCATGGGGAAAGATGAATCAAATAGAAAGTAACGTTATTAAAAGACACCAAAACTCAGATTTTTACATTTCACATAACAGCTTAAACGATAGGAACAAGAAACCATGAAACTTGCATCATATTTTAAGAACTTTGAAAGCATGCTGGAACGAAGTTCGAACTATGATAGAGTTCGTATTCGTCCCAATACTCTTTGATCTTTGGTAATAGCTAGGGAGCAATTCTAGAGATCGAGTCTGCACCTCTCAATGAATCTCGTTTAGAATTGTGAACTAAGGAGATTCCTCAAGAGCGTTTCTATCTAACACACGCACAAATTATAAGCCGAAAGAATGTTAAGATCAACCAAAAAATGAAAGTTTCAAGACCTTATAAAGATCAAACAGGTTGTTTATCCAAAGACTAACATAAAGCGAGGAGCTTATGTGATCACATAGCGGCCATAAACAGTGAGATGAGCATTCTGAAAATTTCAACGCACTTTAAGTTCAATGGCAAATTCAACCAACAGGCAAAACTTTAGAATATCATTCCTAATTTCTCACAACAACAATCAAATATTCTCCAAACAAGACCAGCCTAAAACCAACAACATCCTACTATTTTTAACGAAAATAACGAAAGAAACAGGGAAGGTGGAACGAAATCTTACCTATTTTTGAGCATCAAACTGGGTGTACGAGCTTCATCAGAAAACCTTTACCACCACCAAAATCTCGACCAGTCTCGCCAGAACTTGATTTTCACAATGTTTTTGCTCTGAAATTTTTGGTTACGTGAGATTAAAGGAATGCTCCTCCAAAATCCCCAAATTTGTCCCCAGAAATTCCCACTAGCCCACCTCAACGAAAGAGGTGGTTTATATAGGAGTTTTGGGGTAAAAAATGTGGCGAAAACAAGAGGGTATTCTAGGAAACATTTTAGGAATTTTGAAATTCCTTTGTTGGATAAGCTTTGAGCAACAATAGATTTGTACGAATTTGTACAAATTTTCACTGATTATGCAGAGGGAGTGACACCTCACAGTCTCTAGACGCTTCTGGACGAAGCCAGCGCGACTTTTGACGGAGATTTGCGGATGGAATTTGGAAACATTAAAGGGTTTGGACGTTTGAAGCTGTTGTTGTTGCGTCATTTTGCAGCTGGGTGTGGATGGAGTTAGGGTTTCATCTAGTTTTTTGTGAGAGAGAAGAGACAAAGAAGAAGAAGGAGGTGAGCGTTTGGGTCAAAGAGGGCGGATGGTGTGTTGTTGGCCTGAACGGCTGGAGAAATAAGGGATTGATAATAAAGCTGATGAGGTTCTTTAAAATTCGCAAATGTGGCCGTTTTTAATTTAGGAAATAGCCAAATTGAGAGTAATTAGGATAAATTCGGCTAGGATTTAAACGATTTCAAAGGGATAGGCTAGAATAGGAATAGAGATAAATCAATTAGAATCAACCCCGAGCCTTAATAAATTTAATCCTTTCAAAATAATTATCGTATTTAACACGGAATTACCTCTTTACTAATTATGAAATTAATTTATTCAATTAATCTCTCATTAAAATTAATTTGGAGAAAAATCAAACGTAGTTCTTTTAAAGGGATTTTCATACGAAATTAAGCTCTAAAATAATTCTTTAAGTAAACTTATATAAATTTCACATATTTAAATATGAAAAATATAAATCATTACTCAAAAACTACTATAAAGCCGGTTTGGAAATATTTTATCCTTTTTTTACAAAACAATTATTTCAAGAATTGCTTAAAATTCAAAAAGACTCAAAATTAATTCGTAATGTGGAGGGTAAAAATTGGGTGTCAACAAGGATCATGCATTAGGGGAAGATAAGGTAAGGGATAAAGCATGGCTATCAAAGAAATGCCTCTATCCTTTCTTAAACTCAACATTCTTTATTTCGTTTTGCAAGCACACCGGGCAAGTTCTAGACATCAATATGCACGCATGGGATATAACTCTCACATACACATGACACATGTTCAACTCAATATGGATCCCTATAGAGTCTTAATCAAGCAAGAGCAAGAATTTAAAATTAAGCTAAATGATACAAGATTCACAAAATTGAGCCTAGGTGTCTTAAAAGTAGTCATTCAATTCATCTTATAAAGCCTTAAAATTAAACCAAACATGAATTATATAGTCATGTGGCCTAACAATGATCACCTACTATCACATGGTACCCAGTTTCTACCTCCTACTCACTACCGATGACTAATTTTCCCTTGAGACGGTCGTCATCCATCTATCATAGGGAAAGACACTTAACTATGACTAAAAGAAATCCTATTTGGTTCAAAGGGACTATCCTTAGGAAAAGCACTGAAAACTAAAGCCGAGGAACCTAAAAATAAAAAAGTATGGAATCAAATACTACTATCGAAATATAGAAATAAATTGTCACGCCCCAAACCATGGGAGGCATGACCGATACCCGGAGCCCCAAAATGTCGAGGATGCCAAAATAGAATGTATCTCTATTGAACCTGCTGGGGGTCTGAGACCGACAAGGTCTCTAAGAATAGCAATTTGAAACACTGAAAGCTCAAAAGTAGGTAAACAACTCAAGGCCGACAAGGCTATTATCTTACTAGATAGCTAATAACAAGGCCGACAAGGCTATACCCAACACTGATATACATATACACGTCTACAAGCCTCTAGGAGTAAGTAAAATATCTCCTATCCAGGACAGGGCCCTGGACTACCCATAAATTGTACATATACATAACCTTGTCAAAATATAAGCTAGACCTCTGACTCGTCAGCTCCAGGAAGAATGGAGCTTACCAAAATGGCTGAACTCTGCAACTCCTACTGAAGAGGTCTGTCTGGGTTCCTGTTTGGACCTGCAGGCGTGAATGCAGCACCCCCAGGCAATGGGGACGTCAATACGACAATAATGTACTGGCATGTAAGGTAGAATCATAAAAGCAAGTCGCAAGTAGTAAATCTGAACAAGATATAATATGAAACTTGTAAACTGTAATTTGTAAGACTCGTTAAGATCTTTTCTCCTTTATTATTTTTAGAACACAACACATGCATTAACTCACACCGCAACTTACTCTTTATAACCCACGCTGAACCACAATAGCGCCTCGGCGCACCCTATATATAATGGCCTCAATATGGCAGTAGCGCCTCGGTGCACACTATGTATATAATGGCCTCAATATGGCAGTAGCACCTCAGTGCACACTATGTATATAATAGCCTCAATATGGCAGTAGCACCTCGGTGCACACTAACACGCAATCCACTTAAAAAGTGTATTACTAGATTGACCTTCAAAGTTACTCTTGTTAGTTATAGAGATTCATTTAGATAACTTATTTAGCCTTGACTTACTAGATGTTGGAATCAACTTATAAAACACATATGAATGGGGATTTGACTTGCTAACCTTCCTTTTATACTTTTTAAAGTTTGATTAGGGATCACAATACAAAGAGGAAACTCGACAAAAGGATTACTTATGTTTCGTGCAAAAAGAATCAAATTTTTTATAAGAAGGCAACTTGAATCACCATAATTTATCACTTAGTTCTTTAAGACTTGTTAAGTTACCAAATCATCTCTCTTTTAACAGAATACTCAAATTCCTCTTTTGGAGATTTAGAGTTCCATTCCTAGATTCATGCCGATAAGGAATAAAGAAGCCTTAACATACCTTGTTCCTTTCGAAGATTGTGCTTACCACAACTTGGACTTTGCTTTATTAAGTTAATATACAACACAAGGGTATAATGAAGTTAACATTATCTCTTACACCTGATGCAACCTTTCCAAAATAGTAGCTAAACATTTCCCGGATAGATTTACGTATTGGCATCAATAAAAGGGTGTATCGTCACACCTTTATCCCCCATTCCAATAAACATCACACACACACCAACCTACTGCCTCCAACCATACAAAACACATCAAACATCCCTCAAACAACTCACCATAACGAAATACAATAGCAACACATTGAACCCACAACTTTCGATCGTCGTCCCGTGAGTTCTTAACAACAATTCAACAACAACTGTCCATCCGAACTTCAATCCAAAAATATGATTATGGGCAGAGTACTTACCACACTTGAAGGGGTGTTTTTAACCTCTTTTTATTTATGCCTTGAAAAGCTTAAGTACCCCCTACACATACACCAACAAGAGAAGAATAAATCTCTTAATTGTTACACAATTTCTATGTGTTCAATCTTAAGAAAGGGGCTGCCATAGTTCATGTCTTTCTTACCATAGGATATCCTAGATATATGTAGTATATTAGTACCAAGATAATAAGTTGTTTAACTCACCTTAATCTTGAATAAATCTTGATCTTCTTAGAACCCTAAAGGGAGGAAGGGGCTGCCAAAATGAAAGAGGATAAAAGATAATTTTCCAGTTTTGTGTGATCAATATTGATCAACAAAAGGTCTGTATAAAGGGACCTTTTTGGATGAATTTTTTGAGTATATTTGGTCCAAAATGGGTCAAGAAACTTGGGCCAAAATTATCCTTTGCTTGGGCCTCAAAAGGGTTAAGTTTGTGGTTGATTTTGGGCTTCTCTTGGGTCAAAATGTGGTCAATATTGGTGGCTACTTTTTGTAGTTGTTTGGGCGTGATTTGGTGGTGCTTTGATGGGAAAACTTTAAGCTTTATTTGGGCTACCATTAGGTCTAATAGTCCATGGTTTTTCTGCCCGTAATCGGCCCTCAGAACTTAGTTCATTAACGTAGGTAGGTGATGCACCTACTTGTCACCTAAGAGCTTAGATAAGTCGGGCAAGCACCTCACTTGTTTTATCTCATTTTTCAAAACCCTCATCCTCATACTTTAACTTAACACTAATATACATTTGACCATTTCAAATTCTAGGCCAAAGTACCCCTTCACAATCTTGAGCTCAAGTACCTTCGTCAATATTAACTTAGTCATATAGGTTTTGAAAGGTATGGGGTGTCACATCCTTCCCCCCTTAGAATCATTCACCCTCGAATGAGGGTAATGCGTATAGAGCCCTAGTCCTTTGGGATTTCTAGAAATTTTGGCAGAGTTTCCTTTATAATTGGGACTATCCAACAACCTAAAACTCAGCAAAAGTCCAGCACAGTGTCTCACAAGGCAATCCAATGATATACAATTAAATGCAATCCATTGCATATGTTCAAACCTGATCTATTTGCATAGTAGGAAGAATATCAAGAACATAAGGACATGACTTATCTCTTTACTATCTTCAGGTTGTAAATAACTGGGGATACTTTTTCCTCATTTCTTCCTAGGCTTCCCACGTCATTTCCTTGATATTATTATTTCTCCATAACACCTTTACTGAGGCTACTTCTTTGGTTCTGAGCTTCCTAACTTGACGACCTAGGATAGAAATTGGTACTTTCTTATAGGATAAGTCTTCAGAAAGTTGAACATCTTTGATAGGCATAATACGTGAAGGATCTCCTATGCACCTTCGTGGCATCGATACATGAAATACAGGATGGACTGTCTCCAATTCTGTGGGTAAATCTAGCTCATATGCCACTTTTTCTACCCTCCGAATGATCCTGTATGGTCCAATATATCTTGTACTAGGCTTTCCCTTTTTGCCAAATCGCATAACACCTTTCATGGGCGAAACCTTTAGGAAAACCCAATCACTAATATTAAATTCAAAATCCCGACGTCGCATATTTGCATATGATTTCAGTCTACTCTGGCTGTTAGTAATCTTTCTCGGATTAGTTTCACCTTCTCCATTCCCTGATTAACTAAGTCTGGCCCTAATAATCCTGCTTTTCCAATTTCAAACCATCCAATCGGTGATCTACACTTTCGTCTGTATAAAGCCTCATAAGGAGACATTTGAATGCTTGCATGAAAGTTATTATTATAAGCAAACTCAATTAGTGGCAAATGGTCATGCCAACCCCCTCTAAAATCTAGTACACAAGCTCATAGCATATCTTCGAGTGTATGAATAGTACATTCAGCTTGTCCATCTATCTGTGGATGAAAAGTTGTGCTGAGACTTATTTGAGTACCCAAGCCTTTCTGGAAAGACCTCCAGAAATTTGCCGTAAACTGACCACCCCTATCTGAAATGATGGAAATTGGGACACCATGTAGTCGAACTATTTCACTAATATACAACTTGGCATAATCTTCAGCAGTATAAGTTGTCCTGACTGGAAAAAATTGAGCTGATTTTGTAAGTCTATCTACAATCACCCATATGGAATCATACTTCCGATAAGTACGGGGTAAGCCTGTAATAAAGTCCATATTGATCACCTCCCATTTCCAGGTAGGTATCACTATACTTTGAGTTAGACCTCCGGGTCGCTGGTGTCCAATTTTTACCTGTTGACAATTTGGGCATTGGGCTACAAACTCTACAATATTTCTCTTCATATTATTCCACCAATAAATTTGTCAAAGATTATGATACATCTTCGTCGCTCCTGGATGAATTGAATAGCGGGAATAGTGGACTTCTGCCAAAATTTTCTCCCGAAGCTCCCCGACGTTAGGTACACATAGACGACCTTGATATCTCAGAACACTATCTTCCTTAAGCTCTATTAGTGGTTGCTTCTGTTGTGAAATTTCCTCCCTCAATCTTACTAACTCTGGATCATCATATTGTCGTTCCTTTACCTCTGTTATAAGTGAGGATTCCGCTATGGTTTGAATAACAACTCCCCCATTACCTTGGTCTAGTAGTCGAACCTGCAAATTAGCTAACTGATGTAGTTCTCTTGTCATCTCAATCTTTCTATTTTCTACGTGGCTCAAGCTTCTCATGGATTTGCGGCTAAGTTCATCGGCCACTACATTGGCCTTACCTGGATGGTAAAAAATATCTACATCATAATCCTTTAGTAACTCTAGCCACCTTCTTTGCCTTAGGTTTAAATTCTTCTGTTTGAATAAATACTGTAGACTTTTGTGGTCAGTAAACACATCTACATGGACTCCAAACAAGTAATGGCGCCAAATTTTCAAGGCAAATATAACTGCTGCCAATTCAAGATCGTGAGTAGGGTAATTTTGTTCGTGCTTTCTTAGCTGTCTCGAGGAATAGGCAATAACTTTACCATGTTGCATTAAAGCACAGCCCAACCCAATCCTTGAAGCATCACAATAAACAACATAACCTTTTGTGCCCAGAGTTAAGACAGGCGCTGAAGTAAGCCTCTCCTTCAACTCCTGAAAACTCTGCTCAAATGCCTCCGACCACTGGAACTTGGAAGCTTTTTGAGTCAACTTTTTCAATGGTGCAGAGATAGAAGAAAATCCTTCCACAAACCTTCGATAATAACCTGGTAAGCCCAAAAAACTACGGATCTCTGTAGCATTTAAGGGTCTCGGCCAATTCTTTACAGCTTCAATCTTTTGGCTGTAAACTCTAATACCTTCGTCTGTAATTACATGGCCAAGAAAAGCCACTGAAGTCAGCCAAAACTCACATTTGGAGAATTTTGCATATAATTTATGATTCTGAAGTGTTTGCAATACTGCACGTAGATGATCAACATGTTCAGCTTCGGACCGTGAGTAAATTAGGATATCATCAATAAATACGATCACGAATACATCTAGAAATGGCGTGAAGACCCGATTCATTAGGTCCATAAAAGCTGTTGGGGCATTAGTAAGCCCAAAATACATTACTAGAAACTCGAAGTGGCCATACCTGGTCCTAATGGCTGTCTTCGGAATATCTACTCCTTTAACACGAAACTGGTGATACCCCGACCGCAAGTCAATCTTTGAAAAACATATGGCGCCTTGCAACTGATCAAAAAGGTCATCAATCCTTGGAAGCGGATACTTATTCTTGATTGTAACTTTGTTCAGCTGTCGGTAATCGATACACATTCTCAAGGACCTATCCTTCTTACGAACAAACAAAACTGGTGCCCCCATGGCGATGTACTAGGCCTAATGAAACCTTTTTCGAGTAGATCCTTTAACTGTTCCTTTAAATTTCTTAATTCTGCAGGAGCCATCCTGTAAGGGGGAATTGATATTGGCTGAGTATCTAGTAGTAGGTCAATGGCAAACTCAATTTCCCTTTCTGGAGGGATTCCTGGAAGCTCATCCAGGAATACATCTAGAAACTGACTCACCACGGAAACTGATTGAAGAGTCGCTGGTCCATCCTCTGTGCTTCTTACTTAGACTAAATGATAGATATAGCCTTTAGAAATCATTTTCTGGGCCTTAAGGTAGGAAATAAACCTACCCTTTGGCGTGGCATCATTACCTTTCCACTCCAGGATTGTCTCTTCCAGAAAATGGAATTTGAAAACCTTAGTTCTACAATCAATATTAGCATAACATGCAGCTAACCATTCCATATCCATAATGACATCAAAGTCAATCATATATAATTCAATTAGATCAGCTGAAGTGAGACGATCATAAATCCACACTGCACAATCTCGATAAACTCGTCTAGCTATAATATTTTCACCAACCGGCGTAGATACAACAAAGGGTCTAGGTAACGACTCAGGGCCTGCCCCAAACTTACCAGCATGAGCGGGGTAACATATGAAAGAGTAGATCCAGGATCTATAAGTGCATAAAAAGCATGAGTAAAAATAGTCAATGTACCTGTAACAACATCAGGTGACGATTCCAAGTCCTGGCGATCGGCTAGAGCATAAGTGCAGTTCTGATCACTGCCTGAACTGGATGCTCCTCCTCCTCCTCTGCATCTACCATGACCTGGTGTAGACTGTGGACCTATCCTAGATGGATGAATAGTATATGAAGAAGCTGCCATCGACCCTGTAGGCTGGGACATCTCACCCCTACCTCTACTTGGACAGTCTCGCATAAAGTGACCAGGATGCCCACACGAATAACAAGTATCTGAACCCAGGCGACATATCCCAGGATGCTTCCTACCACACTGAACACAAGGTGGCAAAGGTGGCCTCATCTGACCTGAATGCCCCTGGCAATAGGAACTGGATGCACCTGAGCTGTGGCCTAGTCCCGACTAAGAAAAATGATCATACCTCTGTCTTTGCAACTGATATGGGGCACCACTAGTAGGGTGGGGTGATCGCCTATTAAAATGTGGCCTAACATTACCTCGTGGCTCTCTATAGAACCCAGTAGATCTACCCTCTTATTCTAATCCCTTTCTCGGCCTTGGTTATCTTCAATTTGTACTTGAAGATCCTCTGCAGTCTGAGCAATAGCCTGTATCTTAGAAATATTCATATCCTCTTGTGTGGATGCTATTGTTAATCCCTTAATCAATTCATCCTTAAGGCCACACATATATCGATGAACTCTAGCTCGCATCGTATTCACAATATTGGG
>QJPP01005666.1:0-43154 GCA_003996215.1 Jaltomata sinuosa
CGCATATAGAAAGAACCCGGTTAAGCTTAGAATCGACATCGTCACCAACGCCATGGTAAACACTTCCCTAGTTCATTCTCCTACTGATTATTTCTCATACATTATTGTTTGTTTTTGGTTCACAAGTTGATCACACAAAACTCCCCCTTTATTTACCGGAAACTATTGACCATTAGTCAACTAATTCACTAAAGACTTAACTTTCACCATATTCTCTGTGGGATCGACCCCAACCTTTGTTGCGTTCTATATTTGACAACGATCGCTTACGCTTCTTAATTGGAGTGGTACTTTGAGCGTTATCAGTAGCCTCTGAGTCAAACCACATGGCCTCTGGTGCTCAAACTTCACCTGCTGACAGTTCTAGCACCTAGACACAAAATCTGAGATATCCCTCTTCATCCTACACCACCAGTAGTGCTATTGCAAGTCACGATACATTTTAGCTACCCTGGGATGAATGGAATACATAGAAAAATGAGCCTCCTCTAAGATCAACCTGAC
This sequence comes from Jaltomata sinuosa, assembly GCA_003996215.1. Taxonomy (NCBI): domain Eukaryota; kingdom Viridiplantae; phylum Streptophyta; class Magnoliopsida; order Solanales; family Solanaceae; genus Jaltomata; species Jaltomata sinuosa. The sequence continues at coordinate 505 of QJPP01005666.1, forward strand.
CAGGTCAGCAACTCTAGAAACACAAATACGACCCTCAATCCTCAGAATACCCTTTGAATCTAAGGTCGCCTTCCTAGCCTCGCCGCTCAACACCTAATCATGAATAATCTTCAACCTCACATCATCAAACTGTTGTGCCTAAATCTGCTCTAGCAAGGAAGATCTAGCCTCAATACAAGCAAGAATATAGCCCAGCTAAGAAATATAAAGTCTAACTAACCTGTTAGCTAAGGACTGGATGTCCAAAGCTAAAGGTCGCTCATCTGCTTCCAAGAATTCTAAGCTACCCATACTCACTGCCTTCCGACTCAAGGCATCTGCTACCACATTTGCCTTGCCCGATCGATAAAGAATGGATATGTCATAGTCCTTCAGTAACTCCAACCACCTGCGCTGCCTCAAATGTAGATCCTTCTGGATGAAGATGTATTGAAGACTACGATAGTCAGTGAGGATCTCACAATGCACTCCATAAAACTAATGCCTCTAAATCTTCAATGGGAAGACTGTTGCTGCTAACTTCAAGTCATGAGTAGGGTAGTTCCTCTCTTGAACCTTCAACTGTCTGAAAGCATTAGCAATAACTCAAACCTGCTATATTAATACACAACCAAACCAACTCTAGAAGTATCACATTACACGGTAAACCCCTGGTCCTCAAGAATAAGAGCTGAAGTCAATAAGGCCTTGAGCTTCAAAAAGCTCACCTCACACTTGTCAGACCACTGGAAAGGGACATTTTTATGAGTTAATCTAGTCAATGGAGCTGCTATAGAAGAAAATCCCTCCACAAACTATCTGTAATAACCTGCCAACCTGCTGAAACTGTGGTACTTAGTAGGAGAAGTAGGCCTATCCCAGTCACGAACTGTCATAATCTTCACCAAATCTACCATAATCCTATCCTTGGACATAACGTTCCCCAAGAATTCCACAGACTCAAGCAAGAACTCACACTTAGTGAATTTGACATATAACTGATGGTCTTACAAGGTCTGAAGTATGACTCTCAGATGCTGCTCATGCTCCTCTCTACTCCTCGAATATACCAGAATGTCATTGATGAACACAATAACAAAGAAATCTAGGTAGGCTCTGAACACACCATTCATCAACTCCTTAAAGTTGATGGGGCATTGGTCAACCCAAAAAATATGATTAGGAACTCATAATGGTCGTATCGAGTCCTAAAAGTAGTCTTTGGGATATACGTAGCCCTAATCCTCAACTGATGATACTTGAATCTCAAGTTAATCATAGAGAACACATGGACCCATTATTCTTTTTCACAAATAGAATAGGAGTACCCAACATACATACACTAGGCCTGATGAACCCTCTACTCAACAAATCTTGGAGCTGATCCTTAAGCTCCCTCACCTCGGCTAGTGCCATCCGATATGGTGGAATAGACATGGGCTGAGCACCTAGCTCAACATTAATACCAAAGTCAATATCATGATTAGGAGGATGACTTGGTAGATCAAAGGGAAACCATCTTATTACTCGCATACCACAAGAACTGACTTAAGTGAAGGTGCAGTGGCACTAGTATCATGGATGTAAGCAACATAGGTCAAGCACCCCTTTCATACCAACCGTTGGGCGCTTAGGAAAGATATAACTCCCCTTGGCATATGGCTATCGGCTCCCCTTTATACAATAGAAGGGATACTAGGCATCCAACAGTCTTGGCGAAGCAATCCAAGACTGCATAGTAAGGAGACAACCAATCTATGCCTAAAATCACATCAAAATCAACCATGCCTAGAACAACCAGGTCTACCCACATGTCGAACCCTAGAATAGTAACCAAATAAGCCTGATAAACATGATCCACTTCTAAAGAATCTCCTACTAAGGTAGATACATGCAAAGGAACATGCAATAACTCATAAAAAGGCTCCAGGCGAGTAGCATAATAAGACATATACAATGTAGACCCTAGATCAAATAATGCAAAAGTTGACTAATGGAAAATGGAGATCTTACTTGTGATGACAACGTCTGAAGCCTCATCCTTTGGATGGCCCAAAAATGCATACATGTGGCTCCAACCACCACGACCACCTGATTTACCAAAATGAGGACCACCTCGAGTACCCTGGGGACCTCCCCTACCACCATGCATAACACCTCTGGATGGTGGCACTGGAGCCTTGGGGGCCTGAAGTTGCTTACCCTGTTGACTGTCGTGTCAGACTTAGGATAATCCTTAACAAAGTGCCTAACTCACCATACTCGAAGCACACTCTTCTTGCTGATGCCCGAATAGAAGAACCCACTGAACCAGACTGGCAGCCACGATCTAAATACCTAGAATGTGCACCATGAAGAGACTGAACCAAGCCCTGACTACTCTAACTACTCTAACCCACTATAATTTGTAGTGCTGCCTGAACAGGCTAGCTCGGCTAGAAGAACTGCTGGTGCTGACCCCTACTAAATTAGCCTCTACCTCAAGACTGTGAACTACTATAACTACCCTGATGCAGGGCCTCTTATGCTACCCTTTTAGGCCTCGAAAAGTATACCCTTAATAGTGCACGCATAGTCCACAACATCCAGGAAGGACTGGTTGGAAGATACAATACCCTCTGTGGTAAGCAAAGCTCTAAGGTCAACCCTCTGAAGAAATAACGCACCTTCTCGTGCTCGGTGGGCATAATCATGGTGGCATGCCTAGCCAACTCATGGAAATGAATCTCATACTCTGTGACAGACATGGAACCCTTCTCCAACCTAGTGAACTAGTCCATTAGGCGCTCTCTCAAGCTACACAGAACATACTTTCCTAAGAAAGCCTCAAAGAACTAAGCCAAAGTAATCTGAGGTGACCCAGCTGGTATGCAAGTAATGTAGGACCTCTGCGACTATTTCGCTGGACCATACAGCTGAAACACAATGCAATATACTCGGTGTGACTCAACCACACCAATGTTATGTAACCTTTCTTGGTAGCTGATCAGAAATTCATGAGCATCCTCTCTTGAAGTACCTGAAAAACTCGGGGGACCCAACTATAAAAACCTACCAAACATCTTTTTCTCCTCAGAAGATATAACAGCCCCAGCTGGATTAGGCGGAACAACTATAGGAACTGGAAACACCTCTAAACGGGGAGCCAAAATAGCAGGATGTGCTCCTAAACCCTGTGCCACTGCATGAGCTAAAGTCTAAGCCTCATCCTTGACAAATGAGCCAATTGGAGTACTAGGCAAAGATGTAGGCTGTGACATGCCCTCTAAAAACCCAAGTAGACAAATCAACGTGTCTTGTAAGATCGACGTAGCAACAAAACTTACCGGGGGATGGGATGGCCCCACACTCTCCAAATTATAGTGCATATCCTCAATCTCAATATCTATCTCTGGCGATGGTAACCTAGTTTGGGCCTGAGATGGCATCGTATCCCATCCCGTAACTCAACCTCTGGGTCGACCTCTGCCCTAAACTCTAGTTGGGGTTCTAACTGTAGCGCAGGGGACTTGTCCTCACCTACTGTTGATCTCATATGAACCATCTGATAAAGAGTGAAACAAAAAGTATTTAGAAGTCTTAAAGTCAAGGATGCACAATAAGGGATCAAACAAAATGGAACTTTCCTAGGAATGCCCCTATAGCCTCCTGCAGATAGGATACGGACATCATCATGCCGATTCACGAGACTCTAATAGACATTTTGCTCTTATATTGGCGAGATCGGTGAATCAAAAGCTCTACTACTACTTTGTTATACAACCTAAAATTGGATCGTGATGGCGCCTACTAAAATCCCTAGTAGGCAAGCCAACTCGAGAAATATAATAATACAACTAAGCATTTAAATAAGGGAAGTGAAAGAGAAAACATAGTAAGATAGGGGACAATAGTATAGATATATATCAACCATACAAAATATACAAAATGGCTCTAGAAAGAGACCGGGAAAGACAAAACATATACAGAAAACCAACTTTAGACCTGGTGTCACTGGTACAAGAGCACCTAAAGTACAGAAATAAGCTATACAATATACATTTTCTATCTAAAGTACAAAATATAGACAAAAATAGCAGAAGAAAAGTAGTAAAGGTCTCTAAATGCCTGGGAGCTCACCATGATCTGAACAATAGTTGGCCACAAATGAATGGATGGTCACTGAGGGTGGATTGTACTAGGCGCCGCATTAGAAAAAGATGCAGAGTGTAGTATGAGTACCAAATTATGAGGTACTCAGTAGGAATCATAGGCCGACCGATCTCAAAAAGATAATATATATTATAAGATACATGAAAGTAAACTAGTTACAGGGATCCACCTAAATCTAGCTATCAACTAAAAAGAGCCTTAATCTAATAGACGGTGAAGATTATAATAATAATAATAATAATAAGGAAACCAGGCATTTAAATCAGAATAAATCAACATACAATATGGTGTAGCATGAGATGGATATGGTGCAGTATCCGACCGATGCAACATGAGTCGAAATCCCAATATTGGATATGCAATAGGTAAATATGAGTCTGAAATCCCAGCATCAAACATGCAATAAGTAAATATGAGTCCAGAATCCTAAAATCGGACATGCAATAAGTAAATATGAGTCTGGAATCCCAGAATCGAACATACAATAAGTAAATATGAGTCTGAAAACCTAGCATTAGACATGCAATGAGTAAAGGTGCCCTCCACCAAACTTAAATCAGTAAAAAGGGATGGGTTTTAGCTTTTAAATCTGAAATCAGTAGTAAAGTAGTACAAATTCATTTTAAAGTTTGAGATGCATAGTAAAAGTGAAAAACCTCTTTTTAACTCGAAAACCAACCATTCTTTCTTAGAAAACTCAGTTATATGCCAAGTTCATGATCGCAAGAATGAATATATGTAGTACAGTACCCAAGTAGATGCAGAAGTATACACCAAAGATAAGGCAAGGGCGCTCTCCAAATAAGGTACTTACATGGAACTCCATACAGTCCAAAGCTATGGCCTCGAGCCCATAGTTATACAATAATGATAAATATAAATGGAAGAAATGGAACTTAACATGAAAATAAACAGAAGCACCTACTCTACCTCTAAAACCTCTTTAAAATTACACTAAGGATTCTAGTCTAGCCACGGCTAAGCTACAAGCTCCTAAGTTAAGGGTAAGTATGAATACACCTACTCTATAGTCCTGCAAATGGACAATTTAAGCAAAACATAGGATTTAAGCCTAGTTCTAACCTAAAATTTACCCTAACGTTCAAGTAACATATATAATATAAAATCTAACTTAGCCAGGTTTAAAAAAGGAAATCATAGCCTACCTCTTGGCTGAACTGCAAATACGAACCATCAATCGTGTGACTTCTTTTTTCGGATAGCCACAAAATTCTATCATGCTATCATAAATACAATCTACACATCCAGACGTGAAAAATGACACCCATATTACTATACAAAATTTTAAGCCAAAAATTGGGTCGAAAAATTACCCTCGGGGTCTGGGCAAGGAAACAGAAAACTAAAATTATAATTATGTTTACAATAGATTTCTAAATCCATACCAAAAATTTGAGTGTAAATGGGACTCATATATGGGACCAAAACAACCCCAAATGTCCAGTTGATCAAGGAATCCAAATGCAAAAATTCAAGATATTAAACGAAAGATAAACATTAATAAATGATGGAAAAGGAGCGGGGAAATACAGTGAACTTACCAGGAATAGTGAAGATGACTAAAAGCTCTAATCCAAGATGTTGAGCTTAATAACAATGGAGATTTTTGGACTTATGGAGAAAATACCAAAGTTGAAACAATATATAGGTGCCAGGCATTGACCTTCACAGACGCGGGAAGGCCATCGCATACTCGAGCTCGCGTAGGCAGCCTGGTCCACACGTACGTGAAGAACAGAGAGAGGCAGTCCCACGTAAGTAACCAACCCTTGTGTACGCAAAGGGTTAGGTTCTGCTGTACCAGTTGCAACAAATCCATCAACTAACAACTCAAAAATTCCTCGAATGGACCATCGAGATTTATTTAAGGTCCCGCATATGCAATCAAACTATGCTACCCTCCTAAAATGGCATTTCAGACTCAACAAAATTGACAAAATTCCTAGCGGAGATCATTTTGACAAAAAGTGGGCCCCACACCCGAAGACCATATTTTAGTCAAAAGTAACCTGATAGCCCAAAATGAGTCCAGAGGACTTGGAACCCTAACTAAAGGTCCTTCTAGCCCAAAGTCAATGTTCCAAAGCTAATGGAAGTGACTAAATTTCCATCCGAGGTTGTCTTCTTCGAATATTAACCAAAGTCAACTCATCTATCTTTAAGAGTTTCAAAACAGGAGAAATGGATTTAAAACACAAATAAATCACCTAAAAATCAAACTATCAGTCCCGGCAAGCTATAAATGACTTGTAGCCGCTATAAAAGATCAAAATACAGAAAAAGCATGAAAAATGAGAAAATAACCTAGAGGTCATTAAAACAAGTAACAAGTCTAGTATTCCTAGTACCTAGCTCAGTTCCTGCACGCAAAAAGGTGCAGCATGTATAGGGTGTGTACGAGAAATACATGTAATCAATAAATTTTGATTACTAACTCTTTTTAGAAGCGATAACGATATATATCCTAAAAGTTTTCTTTTTAATAAGTGTAAATTTTTGCTACAAAATATGTCACCCACAATATAACAATACGATATGTATTTTTTGAAAATTCGTTACACCAAATATGATATCACAATGTACCTCAAATATATCAGGTCAAACCAATATCACAACCATCTCAATGGCCTAGCAATAATTCAGTATGAAGTGCAATCCAGATAAAATATAATGCAATACAATGCACTGGCCTAAAATAAATCGATATACACTTGTTTTCTCTGTCGGATAGTCAGGACCCAGGGGGACTCATGAGGTTCATATAGCTGTCAAAACCATTTTAGATCGACACAATAACACCCACTGAAACTATTTTAAATCAACACAATAAAACTCGCCAAAACTATTTTTCATCGACTTAATAAGAATATGAATTTCACAAATAAACACAATACCACTCGTCGAAACCATTTTCTATCGACTTTGCATAATGTCATTTTCCGGAACCAATTCACATCGGCATAATAAAAACATGAATTTTATAAATAACCAATGTCACTTTCAACCAATAACTATCATGCAACAGTAAGAGTGGTATGAATATGTATGATCAAATATAAAACATGAGTTCATCAATCACAATCAAGTTCACAAAATTCTCACATGTCGACCATTCAATTATTTCACAACTCATGGGATACTACTAATTAATGATTAATTTTATTTTTTTATAGCATGGCAGCAGTACCCGTATAAATACATGTTATCTTATTTATACGGGACTCCCTTATTACCTATTATCCTTTATTCTATTTAATATAATAAAACTAACACTTTAAAAAGAAATTAGAAATCTCTACTTATCTCAAACCAAAATCCAAGCGTCAATTTATAAATTTGCCCTTCCATAATATTTTTGAATGGTCAAAATCTGTTCAAATATGAAGTCCACATAAGGTTACAAATTCAATGACACCCATATTGCTATACTTATTTTCGACTTGAAAATAGGGTTAAAAGTCATCCCAAGCCCCCTGAATTGGCATCTGAAATTTTCTTTTAATTTATATTTACTCATAATGTAACAAGTCTACACATCAAAATTCAGCTAAAATGGGATATTATTCGAACCTCCATATCATGAATTCTTACTCTAAGAACCCTAGGCCTAAAACCTTAATTTATCAAAATTATAGTCTATAGTCATACGAGAAATCTCAAACCTAAGGCTAAACACGATATCAATAACACCAAAAATATCACATTCACATAAACCATTAACCCATCATTCATTCTATCATTATTTCCAATGATTAGCTATCATTACAATATATATTTGCTTGTCCCTACGCCTATAATCTATATCTTCCAATTACCACCAATTATAGTAATTGATGTTAGTGGATATATATATCTTAGCAATCATTAGTTACTAAACATTGAGGTTATATCCTATAGCAGTAGATTAATTATAGAAAAAAGAGTTCTCACCTCCACGCTTAGTTATCCTTCACGCCGCACAACTCGGGTTCCCCCTTAAAAGTCTGTTTTGTTTTTTGATATGGTTCAAAGGGTTAAATCTATTAACTTGAATAATTTCTTCTTTTGGTATTTAGGTCATGTGAGTAAATAAATTGTAAGTTTGACCTATTAATTAATAACTAAATTAATTATTTAAAATACCCAAAACTTCGAATAGACCCTCAAAATTTGTTTAAAACTCCAAGAAAATAAACCAAATATGTAAATTGACTAAAAAGCATGTTTCAGACCTATTAAAATTGTTAAAATGCCAATTTGAGGTCTTTTTGATTGAAGGTTGAGCGTGATCAAACTTAACTTTCTTAAAATTTAAAAATCTAATTAATGACTTAAATTACTCCCAAACACCACGAGGTTCATTCTATCCATCCCTCAAAGTCATAAATCATGTATAAAAACTATGAAGAGGATTAATAATATACAAAATAAGAAAACTACACAAAATCACATGGAGGGTCATTACATCATCCACCACTAAACCATACATTCGTCCTTGAACGTAAAGGGAGGGAAGTACCTGATTTATAAAAAAAGTGAGGATAGATGCTCCGCATGTCATACTCAACCTCCCAAGTGGCTTCCTCCACACGATGATTCCTTTACTGCACCTTCACAAATGTTATCTCCTTAGATTTAAGCTTTCTAACTTTTCTATCTAGAAAGCTATAGGCTCTTCCTCAAATGTCAGATTCTAGAGTAACTGCACTGAGTCCCATTGAATCTCATGGGAACTATCACCATGATATTTCTTCAATATTGAAACATGGAATACCATATGAACACCTGGTAAGTCTAGTGGCATAGCCAGCTCATAAGCAACCTCTCTAATACGGTGAAGTACCTCAAACGGGCCAATGAGCTTAGGACTGAGCTTTCCCTTCTTCCCAAACTTCATAACACCTTCCATAGACTATACTTTTAACAAGACCTTCTCCCTATCCATGAAATCTAATTCACGAACCTTTTGATCTGCATAACTCTATTTTCTACTCTGAGTTGTGAGAAGTCTATTGTGAAACAATTTGACCTTATCTAATGAATCTCTCAATAGATCTATACCCCAAGTCCTGACCTCCAACACACCAAACCAACCTACCAAAGAATTACATATCCTACCATACAAAACCTCAAACAGAGACATCTAAATGCTAGGATGGTAACTATTGTTATAAGGAAACTCCACTAATGGCAAGAATTGGTCCTAGTGACCACCAAAATCAATCACACATACCCGTAACATATCCTTCAATACCAAAATAGTCTGCTCGGACTGGCCATTTGTCTATGGATGAAAAGTTGTACTGAGCTCCACCCTAGTACCCAATTCCTTCTGCATGCACGTCTAAAAGTTAGATGTTAATTGAGTACCTCGGTTTGAAAAATGAAAATTAGAACAACACGCAAATGCACTATCTCCTGGATGTAAATCCTTGCCAGCCTCTCTGCAGTGTATAAAGTGTAAACTGGCACAAAGTGAGCAAACTTAGTCAATCTATCCACGATTTCCAAACAACATCAAATTTTCTCAGAGTCTATGGCAATTTTACCATGAAATCCATGGTAATGTGCTCCCACTTCCACTTAGGTATCGACATCCTCTGAGTCATACCACCTGGCTTCTGGTGCTCATACTTCACATGTTGACAGTTCAAACATCAAGAGACATACTCTATAATGTCCCTCTTTATTAGACACCATCAATAATGTTGCTTCAGATTATGATACATTTTTGCTACTTTCGGATGAATAAAATATCTAGATATATGTGCCTCTTCCATAATCAACTTGGTCCAATCACCAACTCTGAGAACACAAATGCGACTCTTGATTCTCTAAACACCATCTGAATCCATAATTTCTTCCTTAAGCCTCACCCTTTAACACTTTGTCTTGAATTATCTTCAACTTCTTATCTTCAAACTGTCTAGCCTTAATCGGATTCACATAAGAGATTGTGCTTTAACATGACCAAGGACCCTGCTAGGCTTTGAAATATCGAGTCTCACAACTATATTAGCCAATGACTGAATATTTATGGCCAAAGTATATTCCTCCACTCACAATATGGGTAAGTTTCCTATACTAATTGAATTCTGTCTCAAAGCATTCGCTACTAAATTTCCCTTTCCCGAGAGATAAAATAGTAATTTCATAATCCTTAAACAACTTCAACTATTTTCTTTGCCTCAACTTTAGATCTCTCTGATTGAAAATTTACTGGGGACTAAGACAATTTGTGAACACCTCACGATGAATTTTATACAAGTAATGCCTTCAAATTGTAAAAGCAAAAAACAACACTGTCAACTCCAAGTAATGAGTAGGATAGTTCTATTCGTGTACCTTTAACTGGCTCAAAGAATACTCTATTACCTTACCTTTTTGCATCAAAATACACCCAACCGCAACCTGTGAAGTATCACAAGACACTGTGAAGACTTCACCTTTCACTAACAATGTTAGGATTGGGGCTGAAGTCAACAATGTCTTGAGCTTTTGAAATCTCACCTCACACTACTCAGACCACAAAAAATTTACATTCTTCTGAGTTAGTTTTGTCAATAGAGATGCAATACAAGAGAAACCCTCTACAAACCGTCTGTAATAACCAGCCAAGCCTATAAAACTCTGAATCTCATTAGGTTAAGTAGGTCTAGCCTAATCTCTAACAGACTCAATCTTCTTTGGGTCAACCATAATACCATCCTTGATCACTACATGCTCCAATAATGTCATAGGACTAAGCCTAGACTCTTACTTAGAAAATTTTGCGAAAAGTCTCTCTTTCATCAAAATCTGAAGCATGTTTCTCAAATGTTGCTCATGCTTCTCTCCACTACGAGAATATATCAAAAATCCCACGATGGAGACTATAATTAAGAAATCTAAATAAGTCTTGAACACCTTACTCATCAACTTTGCAAATGTTTTTATTGTGTAAACCAGCCCAAAAGGCATAACTAAGAACTTATAGTGAACACAATGAGTCCTAGAAGCTATCTTAGGGATATCCTTCACCCTAATACTCAGCTGATACTAATCAGATCTCAAATAAATCTTAGAGGATAATGACATTCCATAAAATTGATCAAACAAGTCATCGATATGCGGAATGAGATGCTTGTCCTGAATTTCCACTTTGTTCAATTGTCTATAGTTGATACACATCCTTATGGAGCCATCATTCTTCTTCACAAATAGGACTAGAACACCAACAAGATTGGAGCACCCTAATGGAAAACACTAGGCCTAATAAAGCCTTTGTTTAACAAATCCTACAACTATTCCTTCAACTTTTTTGATTTCATCAGAGCCATCTAATATGGAGGATAGAAATGAGTTGAGTGCCTGTATCTATAAGTCAATCCCAAAATTAATATCATGATCAACTAAAATGCCAGGGATATTAGTCGAAAACACCTTCGCAAAACTCTTTCACTACTAGTACAGATTCTAAAGAAGGAGTATCGACACTAGTATCACAAACATAAACCTAATAGGTGAGACACTTATTCTGAACCATATGTTAAAACCTTAGAAATATAATCATCTTCCTCAGATAAGTACTGAGAGTCCTCTGCCACTTCTATTTATGAATACCTGACATATCTAAAGTCACTGCCTTAGAGTAATAGTTTAGAACTGCATAATAAGTAGAAGGCCAATCAATACCCAATATGATGTTAAAGTCTACCATATCCAGAATAATTAATTCTACCCCTAGGTATTGTACTATCAGGTCAAGTATACAAGATCGATGTAATCAATCCACCACTATGAATCATCTTAGGGTGTAGGAACATGTACAAACATAGAGAGAGTCAGAAGCATATTCAAATCCAGAACAATGTAAGAAGGTGCATCAAAGGAAGTAGATCCATGGTCAAAATAAAACTATATCTTTTTGAGATCATACTAAAAAATACCTGGGACAATCCTGATTACTCCAGCAAAGTTTTTTATTTGTCGACGTAGTATTTCCAACCACCACTATAATTGGTCCATGATCTATTAATTCTTAACTACTATGTTCACGTCTATACAAATGTTCTCGTATAGTATCCTTGCCAAATTCCTTTAACGAAAGAATCCTCCCTCTCTCTTTTAGTTTCAACTAATATACAAACCCTCAATTTCATCTCTGAAAGACACCTCATGACTTGAGTTTGTCAATATCTATTATTAATCCGCCCCTTTAAATGTCCTTGCTAAATGGTACTAGCTTAGTCTTTCATAATATCGTGAGGTGTTACACTTAGCCCACCTCTTGGATTTATTCAAATGATCACTCTACCACCCTAGTCATTGTGTCACCCAATTGAACCTTTCAATTTCTCTTCACTACATTTACACTCCAAAGGATAAAATCCTTAAGTAAGAATCTTATAACAAGTCCTACCATCTCATACTTCATCACAAAGGATAAGATTTCATGTCTTTGTCCTTGACTAACTTCTCCACATAGCCTTATCATAGTTACTATCCTATCATTTGACCGATTGATCCTCCCAAGCTTACACTTCTCTTTAAAAAATCCGTATTGTACTATACCATTACTGAATTGTTAACTTGTCATCAATACCCCTATGTCATAATACTATCATAATAAATACAGATGAAATTAAAGTATTCATGTCCAAAACACCTTAAGCAAAACATACTTGATATGCCAAGCCTTCTCAATTGCATTTTCCAAAGTTGCAATGCTTATTACTTAGTTATCTTGTTAACCACATCACCATATCTCGCAGCATACTACATAATGTTATATTTTGCCATTGTTGTACAAATTTGAGAACACATCCTAACCATTAGTGATCGAATAAAACAAGAAGGTTTAGACCTAAAATCGTATCATATACGCACGCTAAGGAATGAAAGAATAGAAGTTTACTAAAGTCCTATAGCCTCTCGAAGATAAGTAACCAACGTCTTCGCAACAATTCGCAAGACTCTACTAGACTTTTCTCTTGTACTTAGTGGGACCTATGAACCATGCTCTGATACAATATTCTCATGACCCAAAATTCAATTAGATCGTGAGGGCACCCACTATTCCCGTAGGCAAACCTCTTTCCTTATTTAACCATTTAACAATATAGGTAATGCGAAAGTAATAAAAAAAATAAACAATCAACTCTTATAAATTTAGAATAAATGAGTTCAAATCCAAACTACCCCAAGACTTGGTGAAACCAGTACAAGATCATCTAAGAATATGAAACAAGTTTATAAAACTAAAACAACTGTCTAGAAGAAAATAAGACATGAAACATAAGGTTTCTCTAGAATCCAGTAATACCGAAGAGCAAGCATCTCACCCTGAATCCTAACCGCAACAACCTCGAACACAAGTAACAAGTCTAGTATTCTTAGTACCTAGCTCAGTTCCTACACGCAAAAAATTGCAGCAAGTATAGAGTGAGTATGTCAAACATGTGTACTCAGCAAGCATTGATTACTAACTCTTTCTAGAAGCAATAACGAGATATATTCTAAAAGTTTCTTTTTTAACAAGTATACATTTTTGCTATAAAATAAGTCACCACAATATAACAATAAGATAATATTTGTTCAAAATCCATTACACCATATTATGATATCACAATGTGCCTCAAATATATCAAAAACCAATATCACAACCATGTCAATGACCTAGCAACAATTCAATATGAAGTGTAATGCAAATTAAATGTTACGCACTAGCCAAAAATAAATCGGTTTACACTTGCTTTCTCTATCGAATAGTCAGGACCCAGGGGAATTCATGAGGTCCATATACCTTCCTTTCACGACCTAAAACCGCTATGAGTGGTACCCATACTAAAACCTGATGGGAGAACAAACTAAACAATAAATATTTTGCCAAAATTAGGCAACTAAAGCAATTCTCATTAATTAAACTAACAGTTCATATATTTAAATGGGAATAAGAACAAGTTTGCATAAATGAACCACTCCTAGAATCTGAAAGTCATTGTACCAAAACTCTATTAACTGTCAGAAAGAAAGGGATGCAACCCCAAAACATATATAACATCCCAAAAAATAAGTATAGAACTCATGGTAACCCGAAAGATGTAGCTTACCCTTGAGTTTGGATATCGTCTGTGTAACACCCCGTACCATTCAAAACCTATGTGACTAAGTAAATATCAACGAAGGTATTTGAGCTCGAGATTGTGAAGGGGTACTTTGGCCTAGAATTTGAAATGGTCAAATGTATATAAGTGTTAAGTTAAAGTATAAGGATGAGGGTTTTGAAAAAGAGATAAAACAAGTGAGGTGCTTGCTTGACTTATCTAAGCTCTTAGGTGACAAGTAGGTGCATCACCTACCTACGCTAACGAACCAAGTTCCGAGGGTCGATTACGGGAAGCAACACCATGGATTATTAGACCTAATGGTATCCCAAATTAATCCTAAAGTTGGACCATCAAAGAACAACCAAATCTGGCCCAAACAACTACAAAAGGTAGCCACCAATATTGACCACATTTTGACCCAAGAGAAGCCCAAAATCAGCCACAAAACTTAACCCTTTTGAGGCCCAAGCAAAGGGTAATTTTGGCGCACGTTTCTTGACCTATTTTGGCCCAAATATACTCACAAAAGTCATTCCAAAAGGTCCCTTTATACAGACCTTTTGTTGATCAATATTGATCACAAAAAGCTGGAAAAAATTCTCTCGTATCTCCTTTCCTTTTGGCAGCCCCTCTCTCCCTTTAGGGTTCTAAGAAGATCAAGATTCATTCAAGCTTAAGGTGAGTTAAAAAACTTGTTATCTTGGTATTAATATACTACATATAGCTAGGATATCCTATGGTAAGAAAGATATGAACTATGGCAACCCCTTTCTTCAGATTTAACACATAGAAATTGGGTAACAATTAAGAGATTTCATCTTCTCTTGTTTGTGTATGTGTAGGGGGTAATTAAGCTTTTCAAGGCATCAATAAAAAGAGGATAAAAACACCCCTTCAAGTGTGGTAAGTACTCTTCCCATAATCATATTTTTGGATTGAAGTTTGGATGGACAATTGTTGTTGAATTGTTGTTAAGAACTCACAGGACGGCGATGGGTAGCCGTGGGTTCAATGTGTTGCTATTGTATTTAGGCATGGTGAGTTGTGTAGGGGATGTTTGATGTGTTTTGTATTATTTGAGGAAGTAGGTTGTTGTGTGTGTGATGTGTATTGGACAGGGGAGAAAGGTGTGACGATACACCTTTAATTAATGCAAAATACGTAAATCCGTCCGGGAAATGTTTAGCTACTACTTTGGAAAGGTAGCATCAGGTTTAAGAGCTAATATTAGCTTCATTAGACCCTTGTATTGTATATTAACTTAATAAAGGAAAGTCCAAGTTGTGGTAAGCGCATTCTTTGGAAGGAACGAGGTATGTTAAGGGTTCTTTATTCCTTATCAGCATGAATCTAGAAATAGAACTCTAAATCTCCGAAAGAAGGAATTTGAGTATTTTGTTGTAAGAGAGATGATTTGGTAACTCAACAAGTCTTAAGAAACTAAGTTATACATTATGGTGATTCAAGTCGCCTTCTTATAAAATTCTGATTCTTTTTCCACGAAACGTAAGTTATCCTTTTGTCAAGTTTCTTCTTTGTATTGTGATCCCTAATCAAGCTTTAGAAATAATAAAAGGAAAGTTAGCAAGTCAAATCCCCATTTATATGTTTTTGGAATGTTGAGTCCAACACCTAGTAAGCCAAGGCTAAAGAAGTTATCTAAATGAACCTTCATAAATAACAAGAATAGCTTTGAAGATCAATCTAGTAATACACTTATTATGCATGGTTTGCGTGTTAGTGTGAACCGAGGTGCTACTGCCATATTGAGGCTATTATATACATAGTGTGCACCGAGGTGTTACTGCCATATTGAGTCCATTATATACATAGTATGCACCGAGGTGCTACTGCCATATTGAGGCCATTATATACATAGTGTGCACCTCAGTGCTACTGCCATATTGAGGCCATTATATACATAGTGTGCGCCGATGCGCTATTGCCATATTGAGGCTATTATATATAGGGTTCGCCGAGGTGCTATTGTGGTTCAGCGTGGGTTATAAAGAGTGAGTTGCGGTGTGAGTTAATGCATGTGTTGTATTCTAAAAAGAATAAAGGAGAAAGAGCTTAACGAGTCTTACCAATTACAGTTTACAAGTTTCATATTATATCTTGTTTAGATTTACTACTTGCGACTTGGTTTTATGTTTCTAACTTACATGCCAGTACATTATTGTCATATTGATGTCCCCATTGCCTGGGGGCGCTGCATTCATGCCTGCAGGTCCAGACAGAAACCCAGACAGACCTCTTCAGTAGGAGTTGCAGAGTTCAACCATTTTGGTAAGCTCCATTCTTCCTGGAGCTGACGAGTCAGAGGTCTATCTTATATTTTGACCAGGTTATATATATGTACAGCTTATGGGTAGTCCAGGGCCCTGTCCTAGATATGAGATATTTTACTTACTCCTACAGGCTTGTAGACGTGTATATGTATATCAGTGTTGGGTATGGCCTTGTCGGTCTTGTTATTAGCTATCTACTATGATAATAGCCTTGTCAGCCTTGAGTTGTTTACCTACTATTGAGCTTTCAGTGTTTCAAATTGCTATTCTTAGAGACCTTGTCGGTCTCAGACCCCCAGCAGGTTCAATAGAGATACACTCTATTTTGGAACTCCTGGCCTTTTGGGGCTCCGGGTGTCGGTCATGCGTCCCATGGTTTGGGGCGTGACAAACTTGGTATCAGAGCACGTCGAATCCTAGGGAGTCTACAATCCGTGTCTAGTAGAGTCTTGCTTATCGGTGGGTTGTGCACCATACCTATAATCATGAGGCTACGGGACATTTAGGAATTGTTATCCTTCTTTCATCTGCTAGATCGTGCAATAGAGCGAGGTCATAAGATGTTTGAAGTCTAATTCATGTTTTTCTATTCCTTGTTTACATTAATGCCTGTGACCAGACAAATGAGTAGCCAATGGGTTGGAACGGGTACGGGGGAAGGTACTAGTCATTCCTCGCCTATCTAAATGGATAGATTTGAGGCTCAACGTGAATCACCGATACTAGAGATCCCAGTTCATCAAGTACCTGATGAGACTAGAGGGGATCCAGTACCCCTGACCCCACCTGCTCCAGTGGAATCTGAGATAGCTAGAGATGAACCAGCACCTGTAGCTCCTCCACCTGAAGTAGAGGACCAGGACATCAGGAGGGTTGTTTGATTATTGACCCAGATGGTCGCTACACAACAACAACAAATTGGGGCATCAACGAGTCTAGGTCAGGTGGCTCAGAAAGTTCTAGGGCTCGAGATTTTATCAGCCTAAGTCCTCCTATATTTACAGGCTCTGACCAACGTGAGGATCCCCAAGAGTTTATTGATCAGACTTATCGGGTACTTCGAGTCATACATGCAACAGTAGTGGAGGTAGTGGAGTTTGCATCTTTCAGGTTACGAGATGTAGCCATTTTGTGGTTCGAGGTTTGGGATCGGTCTAGGGGATCAAATGCACCCCCAGCTAAATGGGAGGAATTTTCAGAGGCCTTCTTAGCTCACTATCTTCCATAGGAGGTTTGAGAGGCCAGACTTGATCAATTTCTAACCCTTAGGCAGGGCAATATGAGTGTTTGATAGTACAACCTCAGGTTTAATTCATTATCCATGTACGCCCTCGATATTGTGAGTACGATGCGAGTAAAGTTCATCGATATGTGCGTGGCCTTAAGGATGAATTGATTAAGGGACTAACAATAGCAGCCACACAAGAGGATATGAATATTTCTAAGATACAAGCTATTTCTCAGACTGTAGAGGATCTTGAAGTACAAATTGGAGATAACCAAAGCCGAGAAAGGGATCAGAATAAGAGGGCTACATCTACTAGGTTCTATGTAGAGCCACGAGGTAATGTTAGGCCACATTTTAATAGGATATCATCCCACCCTACTAGTGGTTCCCCATATCAGTTGCAAAGTCAGAGGTATGATCGTTTTTCTCAGACTAGACCAGGCCACAGTTCAGGTGCATCCAGTTCTTATCGTCAGGGGCATTAAGGTCAGATGAACCACCTTTGCCACCTTGTGTTCAGTACGGTAGGAAGCATCCTGGGATATGTCTCCTGGGTTCAGATACTTGTTATTCGTGTGGGCATCCTGGTCACTTTATGCGAGACTGTCCGAGTAGAGGTAGGGGTTAGATGTCACAGCCTACAGGGTCGATGTCAGCTTCTTCATCTACTATTCGTCCCCCTATGATAGCCCAATAGGCTACACCAAGTCATGGTAGAGGTAGAGGAGGAGGAGGAACATCCAGTTCAGGCGGTGGTCAGAATCGCACTTATGCTCTAGCCGGTCGCCAGAACTTGGAATCCTCACCTGATGTTGTTACATGTACATTGACTATTTTTACTCATGCTATTTATGCACTTATAGATCCTGGATCTACTCTTTCATATGTTACCCCGCTCGTTGATGGTAAGTTGGGGGAAGGCCCTGAGTTGTTTCCTAGACCCTTTGTTGTATCTACGCCGGTTGGTGAATCCATTATAGCTAGATGAGTTTATCGAGATTGTGCAGTGTGGATTTATGACTATCTCACTTCAGCTGATCTAATCGAATTAGATATGATTGACTTCGATGTCATTATGGGTATGGACTGGTTAGCTGCATGTTATGCTAATATTGATTGTAGAACTAAGGTTGTCAAATTCCATTTTCCAAAAGAGACAATCCTGGAGTGGAAAGGTAATGCTGCCATGCCAAGGGGTAGGTTTATTTACTACCTTAAGGCCCAGAAAATGATTTATAAAGGCTATATTTATCATTTAGTCTGATTAAGAAGCACAGAGGATGGACCAGCGACTCCTCAATCGGTTCCCGTGGTGAGTCAGTTTCTAGATGTATTCCCGGATGAGCTTCCAGGAATCCCTCCAAAAAGGGAAATTGAGTTTGCCATTGACCTACTCCCAAATACTCAACCAATATCAATTCACCCTTACAGGATGGCTCCTGCAGAATTAAGAGAGTTAAAGGAACAATTAAAGGATCTACTCGAAAAAGGTTTCATTAGGCCTAGTACATCGCCGTGGGGTGCACCAGTTTTGTTTGTTCGTAAGAAAGATGGGTCCTTGAGAATGTGTATCAATTACCGACAGCTGAACAAAGTTACAATCAAGAATAAGTATCCACTTCCAAGGATTGATGACCTTTTTGATCAATTGCAAGGCACCAAATATTTTTCAAAGATTGACTTGCGATCGGGGTATCACCAGTTGCGTGTTAAAGGGGTAGATGTTCCAAAAATAGCCTTTAGGACAAGGTATGGCCACTTTGAATTTCTAGTAATGTCTTTTGGGCTTACTAATGCCCTAACAGCTTTTATAGACCTAATGAATCGGGTCTTCAAGCCATTCCTAAATGTATTCGTGATCGTATTTATTGACGATATCCTGATTTACTCGCGGTCTAAAGCCGAACATGCTGATCATCTACGTGCAGTATTGCAAACACTTCAGAATCATAAATTATATGCGAAGTTCTCCAAATGTGAGTTTTGGTTGACTTCAGTGGCTTTTATTGGCCATATAATTACAGATGAAGGTATTAGAGTTGACGGCCAAAAGATTGAAGTTGTAAGGAATTGGCCGAGGCCCTTGAATGCTACAGAAATCCATAGTTTTTTGGTCTTAGCAGGTTATTATCGGAGGTTTGTGGAAGGATTTTCTTCTATCTCTGCACCATTGACAAAGTTGACTCATAAAGCTGCCAAGTTCCAGTGGTCTTATGCATGTGAGCAGAGTTTTCAGGAGTTGAAGGACAGACTTACTTCAGCACCTGTCTTAACTATGCCAGAGGGAACAGAAGGTTATGTTGTTTATTGTGATGCTTCAAGGATTGGGTTGGGCTTCATTTTAATGCAACATGGTAAAGTTATTGCCTATGCCTCGAGACAACTAATAAAGCACGAAAAAAGTTACCCTACTCACGATCTTGAATTGGCAGCAGTTATATTTGCCTTGAAAATTTGGCGCCATTACTTGTTTGGAGTCCATGTAGACGTGTTTGCGGACCACAAAAGTCTACAGTATTTATTCAAACAGAAGGATTTAAACCTAAGGAAAATAAGGTGGCTAGAGTTACTAAAGGATTATGACGTAGATATTTTGTAGCATCCAGGTAAGGCCAATGTAGTGGCCGATGCACTTTGCCGCAAATCCATGGAAAGCTTGAACCACGTGGAAAATAGAAAGATTGAGATGACAATAGAACTACATCAGTTATCTAATTTGCAGGTTCGACTACTAGACCAAGGTAATGGGGGAGTTGTTATTCAAAGCAGAGAGGAATCCTCACTTATAGCAGAGGTAAAGGAACGACAATATGATGATCCAAAATTAGTAAGATTGAGGGAGGAAATTCCACAACAGAAGCAACCACTAATAAAGCTTAAGGAAGATGGGGTTTTGAGATATCAAGGTCGTCTATGTGTACTTAATGTCAGGGAGCTTCGAGAGAAAATTTTGGCAGAAGTTCACTATTCCCTCTATTCAATCCATCTAGGAGCGACGAAGATGTATCATGATCTTCGACAAATTTATTGGTGGAATAATATGAAGAGAAGTATTGCAGAGTTTGTAGCCCAATGCCCGAATTGTCAACATGTAAAAATTGAACACCAGAGACTCGAAGGTCTAACTCAAAGTATAGTGATACCTACCTGCAAATGGGAGGTGATCAACATGGACTTTATTACAGGCTTACCCTGTACTTATCGTAAGTATGATTCCATATGGGTGATTATAGATAGACTTACAAAATCAGCTCACTTTTTGCCAGTCAGGACAACTTATACTGCTGAAGATTATGCCAAGTTGTATATTAGTGAAATAGTTCGACTTCATGGTGTCCCAATTTCCATCATTTCAGATAGGGGTGCTCAGTTTACAGCAAATTTCTGGAGGTTTTTCCAGAGAGGCTTAGGTACTCAAATAAGTCTCAGCACAACTTTTCATCCACATAGAGATGGACAAGCTGAATGCACTATTCAAACACTTGAAGATATGCTACGAGCTTGTGTACTAGATTTTAAAGGGGGTTGGGATGACCATTTGACACTAATTGAGTTTGCTTATAATAATAGCTTCCATACAAGCATTCAAATTGCTCCTTATGAGGCTTTATACGGGCGAAAGTGTAGATCACCGATTGGATGGTTTGAAATTGGAAAAGCAGGATTATTAGGGCCAGACCTAGTTAATCAGGCAATGGATAAGGTGAAGCAAATTTGAAAAAGATTACTAACATCCCAGAGTAGGCAGAAATCATATGCAGATGTGTGACGTCGGGATTTGGAATTTAATATTAGTGATTGGGTTTTCCTAAAGGTTTCGCCCATGAAAGGCGTTATGCGATTTGGTAAAAAGGGAAAGCTTAGTCCAAGATATATTGGACCATACAAGATCATTCAGAGGGTAGGAAAAGTGGCATATGCGCTAGATTTACCCACAGAATTGGAGAAAGTCCATCTTGTATTTCATATATCGATGCTATGAAGGTGCATAGGAGATCCTTCACGTATTATGCCTATCAAAGAAGTTCAACTTTCTGAATACTTATCCTATAAGAAAGTACCAATTTCTATCCTAGATCGTCAAGTTAGAAAGCTCAGAACAAAAGAAGTAGCCTCAGTAAAGGTGTTGTGGAGAAATAATAATATCGAAGAAATGACGTGGGAAGCCGAGGAAGAAATGAGGAAAAAGCATCCCCAGTTATTTATGACTTGAAGATAGTATAGAGGTAAGTCATATTCTTATGTTCTTGATACTCTTCCTACTATAAAAATATGACCAGGTTTGAACATGTGAAAATGATTACATTTAATTATATATAGTTGTATCGCCCTGTGAGGCATCGTGCTGGACTTTTGCTGAGTTTCAGGTTTTTGGATAGTCCCAATTATAAAGGAAACTCTTCCAAAATTTCAAAAAAATCCTAAGGGACTAGAGCTCTATATGCATTACCCTCATTCGAGGATGAATGATTCTAAGGGGGGAAGGATGTAACACCCCGTACCTTTCAAAACCTATGTGACTAAGTAAATATCGACGAAGGTATTTGAGCTCAAGATTGTGAAGGGTACTTTGGCCTAGAATTTGAAATGGTCAAATGTATATAAGTGTTAAGTTAAAGTATAAGGATGAGGGTTTTGAAAATGAGATAAAACAAGTGAGGTGCTTGCTCGACTTATCTAAGCTCTTAGGTGACAAGTAGGTGCATCACCTACCTACGCTAACGAACCAAGTTCCGAGGGCCGATTACGAGAAGCAACACCATGGATTATTAGACCTAATGGTAGCCCAAATGAATCTTAAAGTTGGACCATCAAAGCACAACCAAATCTGGCCCAAACAACTTATTATATTGGTATTAATTTACTACATATAGCTAGGATATCCTATGGTAATAAATACATGAACTATGGCAGCCCCTTTTTTAAGATTTAACACATAGAAATTGTGTAACAATTAAGACATTTCTTCTTCTCTTGTTGGTGTATGTGTAGGGGGTACTTAAGCTTTTTAAGGCATCATTAAAAAGAGGATAAAAACACCCCTTAAAGTGTGGTAAGTACTTTGCCCATAATCATATTTTTGGATTGAAGTTCGGATGGACAATTGTTGTTGAATTGTTGTTAAGAACTCACGGGACGGCGATGGGAAGCCGTGGGTTCAATGTGTTGCTATTGTATTTAGGCATGTTGAGTTGTGTAGGGGATGTTTGATGTATTTTGTATTATTTGAGGAAGTAGGTTGGTGTGTGTGTGATGTGTATTGGACAGGGGATAAAGGTGTGACGATACACCTTTAATTAATGCAAAATAAGTAAATCCGTCCGGGAAATGTTTAGCTACTATTTTGGAAAGGTTGCATCAGGTTTAAGAGCTAATATTAGCTTCATTATACCCTTGTATTGAATATTAACTTAATAAAGTAAAGTCCAAGTTGTGGTAAGCGCAATCTTTGGAAGGAATGAGGTATGTTAAGGCTTCTTTATTCCTTATCGGCATTAATCTAGAAATAGAACTCTAAATCTCCGAAAGAAGGAATTTGAGTATTCTGTTGTAAGAGAGATGATTTGGTAACTCAACAAGTCTTAAGAAACTAAGTTATACATTATGGTAATTCAAGTCGCCTTCTTATAAAAATCTGATTCTTTTTGCATGAAACGTAAGTTATCCTTTTGTCAAGTTTCTTCTTTGTATTGTGATCCCTAATCAAGCTTTAGAAATAATAAAAGGAAAGTTAGCAAGTCAAATCCCCATTTATATGTGTTTGGTATGTTGAGTCCAACACCTAGTATGCCAAGGCTAAAGAAGTTATCTAAATGAACCTTCATAAATAACAAGAATAGCTTTGAAGTTCAATCTAGTAATACACTTATTATGCGTGGTTTGCGTGTTAGTGTGAACCGAGGTGCTACTGCCATATTGAGGCTATTATATACATAGTGTGCACCGAGGTGTTACTGCCATATTGAGTCCATTATATACATAGTATGCACCAAGTTGCTACTGCCATATTGAGGCCATTATATACATAGTGTGCACCGAGGCGCTATTGCCATATTGAGGCCATTATATACATAGTGTGCGTCGAGGCGCTACTTCCATATTGAGGCTATTATATATAGGGTGCGCTGAGGTGCTATCGTGGTTCAGCGTGGGTTATAAAGAGTGAGTTGCGATGTGAGTTAATGCATGTGTTTTATTCTAAAAAGAATAAAGGAGAAAGAGCTTAACGAGTCTTACCAATTACAGTTTACAAGTTTCATATTTTATCTTGTTTAGATTTACTACTTGCGACTTGATTTTATGTTTCTACCTTACATGCCAGTACATTATGGTCGTACTGATGTCTCCATTGCCTGGGGGCGCTACATTCATGCCTGCAGGTCCAGACAGAAACCCAGACAGACCTCTTCAGTAGGAGTTGCAGAGTTCAACCATTTTGGTAAGCTCCATTCTTCCTGGAGCTGACGAGTCAGAGGTCTATCTTATATTTTGACCAGGTTATATATATGTACAGCTTATGGGTAGTCCAGGGCCCTGTCCTAGATATGAGATATTTTACTTACTCCTACAGGCTTGTAGACGTGTATATGTATATCAGTGTTGGGTATGGCCTTGTCGGTCTTGTTATTAGCTATCTACTATGATAATAGCCTTGTCAGCCTTGAGTTGTTTACCTACTATTGAGCTTTCAGTGTTTCAAATTGCTATTCTTAGAGACCTTGTCGGTCTAACACCCCCAGCAGGTTCAATAGAGATACACTCTATTTTGGCACCCCTGGCCTTTTGGGGCTCTGGGTATCGGTCATGCCTCCCATGGTTTGGGGCGTGACAGTCTGACTCACAACTGAGGTTTCGAAGTTGTCACCAAAAAATACCTTGTACTCTACAAAAGAAGATCACATGATGTATAAGTACACAAGAAACAATGGTGTACTAGTAGGAACATTGACCAATCCAAAATGAGAAATATGAACACATAACTACAACATAGTACAACAAGACAACCATGATACCCTATCATGCAACTCTACTCCAAGTTCATAACACTTAACCTTGTAACAATGTACAACATAAAATTCAGTCAATATGAGTCAACAGATAACAAGTCAGGTCAAACTATGACCACTAATAACACTACAAGTCAACAATCTGACTCAACAATCATATAAATCATGTCCCAACTACACAAGTAATAGACAACCCAAAAATATGCCACATCTTGTGAGTAACCCAGACCACCCAAGGATTCCTAAAATAACAACTACAACAATTATCATGTATCCAAATATACATAAAGAAACCACCTTAGAAATTAAGCACAACAACCTGGTCAGCTCAAGGAACCAACACATATAACAAGTAACAGTTAAGCATGGTTCACTCAAGGAACTAACATGTATGCCAAGCAACTGTTAAGTGCAGTTTACTCAAGGAACGAACATATATGTCAAATAAATAGTTAAGCCTGGTTCACTCAAGGAACCAACATATATGTCAAATAAACAGTTATGCTCGGTTCACTCAAGGAACCAACATAATCAAGAAACACATAATTCTCGATTCACTCAAGGAACCATAACACTCACCAAATACCTGTACACACATGCTAAGGGTCTTATAATCACCTACTATCTATGACCTGCAGGAGATAAGCTCTTGTCCATGTATAAAATCTCAGACATCAAGTGTCTGCCAACCTTATATCAACCAATCCCGTGGAGATGTCTAAATATTGGTACATTCCATAATAAGGACAAATATCAACATAATCACAACCATAATGATAACAGAAACGACACTTGTAGAACCAACAAGCTTTCACTTAAGCAATCATTGCATATGATCAACACTCAGAATATCAATTAGTCATTCACTTTTCTTGAATATGAATTGTACAAGTAATACTAAGGAATAGTTATCATGTATATATAAGATAAATTGGATTTTAACTATATTTAAACCATAATCTACCTCAATCTAAGCCTGAAATGCTCTATTGATTTCCCATTTCTTGCAACTTTGGATTGATTGTGGTCTAAAAATAGGAATGTAAATACATAATTAACTAAATGACCTATAATATTACGGATTAAAACCTAATCCTGAATCCCAAGACTAGTTTCATGATCATCCCACCCATTCTAGTAATACTAAGGAATAATTATCATGTACACATAACATAAATTGAATTTTAACTATATTTAAACCATCACTTACCTCAATCCAAGTCCGAAGTGCTCTACTGAACCTGAGCTTTCTTGTTTCTTGCAACCTTGGCTTAATTGTGGTCTAAAAGCAGAAATGTAAACATATAATCAACTAAATGACCTATAATTTTGTGGATTACACCTAATCCCAAATCCTAAGGCTAATTTCACAATCATCCCACCCATTTTAGGGCTTTCCCACCATAAATTCACCTTAAAACTATCAAGTTCATGGTTACATTAGTGAATTATGGTCACGCAAGAGTAAATAATCAATCTTTAACTATAATCCCAAGGTTTTACACCCAATTTACCCTTTTACACCAGAATTTATAGCTAGATCAAGTTAAACCCTCCCCAATACCTGTAAACTAGTGATTTCAAGGTCAAGGAATCAGAAAACTAGTAAATGGGGATAAGTAACTTATCTTTGGAAAGAAATCTGGTGGAAAACAGGTGAAAAGCACCCCAAATCGCCTAAGCCTTCCCCAAAATGTGTCATAGAAATAATGAATGTTTTTGAGGAAATTTCTGCAATAACAGAGATCTACCCTTCTATAGCGACCCAATCCCTCTATAGCAGAATCTGCCCCTATAGTGGGATTGACTACCTTTGACTCTCGCTATAGAGAAAATTATTCTGCTATTGTGGCAACCCTGTAGCAGCCTGCCACCAGTTATAGTGAGTGTCATGAGGAAAAAACTTGGGATTTCTCCAAGTTTTGCCTTTTTCACAATGCACCCTCAAACCATGATATCTCAGACTAACCCATTTACGTCAAGTATGATATTGGGAGTTCTACTTACTTGAATTCACTTCTGAAAAGTCCTATGAATTCCTTATCATCTTAGCTAACATAAAATCTAGCTATACTTTATTACGTTTACCCAATCCATTCTCGGATTTCCCTAGACCATACCCCACTTGGATTTTATCTAAGACTGGCCTAGCCTAAAAATTTTAACTTCCAATTTTAGAAAAATTCTAACCCAGATATTTTGCGCGATTGGCTCGCCCATAATAATGAAAAGGGTCATTACAAAAGATACCAATTTACCTATCGTTCATCCCTCAATGATCAAATAAAAAAATTAAGGCAAGTTAAGAAATTAAAGAATACCTAAATCCTCAAACAAGTGAGGGTACTTGTACTGAATGTACTTCATAGTTTACTAAGTGGCTTCTTAAGCAGGATGATTCTTTCGCTGAACCTTTAATTTACTAATCTTATCTCCTTTGTCCTCAACTTCCGGATATCCCGATCAAGAATGGCAACTGGCTCCTTCACATAAGTAAGATCCTTATCTAACAAAACTATATCCTACATGATGATATAATCCCCATCCCCATGGTATCTCTTAAGCATGGATACATGGAACACCGGATGGACCCCTAAAAATCTTGGCAGCAATGCTAACTTATACCCTACTTGTCCTACGTTGCCAAGAACTTTGAATAGACTGATATACCAAGCTCTAAGCTTACCCTTCTTGCTAAACCTCATTATTCCCTTTATAGGTAACACTTTCAACAAAACTTGTTCACCAACCTGGAATGACATGCCCCTCACCTGATGGTTTGCATACTTCTTTTGCCTGCTCTGGGCTGCCAACAACTTGGTTTGGATGAATCTTTTTCTCCTGAGCCTCCTTCACCAAATCAGTGCCTGAAGGCTTCACATCACCAGCCTCAAACCATCTTATTGGTGATCTATACCCCCTACCTTAGGGTGCCTCGAATGGAGCCATATCGATGCTTGAGTGATAACTGTTATTGTATAAGAACTCACACAATAGCAAGAACTGGTCCCAATGGCCCCCGAAGTCGATCACACATGCCCTCAACATGTCTTCAAGCACATGAATCATCCTCTCTGACTGTCCATCCATCTAAGGATGAAAGGTTGTGCTAAAAGTGAGTTAGGTGTCCAACTCTTCGTGCAATCGGCCCTAAAATTTAGAAGTGAACTGCGTACCTCTATCTGAAATGATGGAAAGTGGCACCATATGTAACCTCACTATCTCTCTGACATACATCTTGGCTAACTTCTTAGACCTATAGTCCACTCTACTCAGAATAAAATGGGCTGATTTAGTCATCCTATCCACTATAACCTAAATCCAGTCATGTTTCCCCAAGGTCTTAGGGAAACCTACCACGAAGTCCATAGCAATCCTTTCCCACTTCCACTCAGGAATGGGCATCCTTTGAAGCAACCCCACATGCCTTTGGTGCTCGTACTTTACCTGCTATAAGTTGTGACATTTGGGTACATACTCCACTATATCCTTTTTTATCCCAGGCCGCCAATAATGCTGCCTCAAGTCACACAACATTTTGGTTACACCTGCATGAATAGAATATCGCAAACCATGAGCTTCTGCTAAAAATTTCAGGATCAAATCACCAACCCAAGGAACACATACTCACACTCTAAACCATATTACTCCAAACGTATCAAGTGTGGCGTCTAAAGCCTCACCAGGCACCACCTTGTTCAAGAGTTTATTCAATTCCACATCCTCAAACTGTTTGGCTTTGATTTCATCAAAGAATTTTGACTTCATCTCAATACTATCCAACACTCCACCCCTTTCTAAAACACCAAACTACATGAACTTAGATGCTAGAGTTTGAAACTCCCTATCCAAGGGTCTCCTTAACACCCTCAAATAGGCCAAACTATCTATACTTACCTCTTTTCGGCTCAATGTGTCTTCCACCATATTGGCCTTACCCGTATGATACTGAATGGTCACATCATAGTCTTTTAACAACTTCATCTATCTCCTCTGTTTCAAGTTTAAATCCCTTTGTGTGAGCACATGCTGTAGGTTATGATGGTTTATGAATACCTCACACTTGACACTATAAAGATAGTATCTCCAAATATTAAGTGCAAACACCACTACTGTCAACTCTAAGTCATGAGTCGGGCAGTTCGTTTTATGAGGCTTCAACCACCTCGAAGCATAAGCAATGACATTCATGTCTTGTATTAACACAACATCCAAACCCAAATATGAAGCATTAAAAAATACAACAAAATCCTTACCTTCAACTGACAATGATAGGATATGAGTTGTAGTCAAAAGTTTCTTGAGCTTTTGAAAGGTCTCTTCACACTTATCCGACCAAACAAATGGCACCTCTTTCTGAGTCAACCTTGTTAAGTGAGTAGCAATAGAAATAAAATTCTTGACAAACCTAGGGTAGTAACTAGCAACACCCACAAAGCTCCTAAGATCAGTCATAAAGCTAGGAAAAACCCAACTTTTAACTGCCTCAACCTTCTGGGGATTCACCATCACCTCTTTTTCTGAGACTATATGCCCTAAGAAGGCAATCGTAGACAACCATAACTCATATTTTGAGAACTTTGCGTATAACTACTTCTCTTTCAAAATTCCCAAGATAATATGAAGATGAACTGCATGTTCTTCCTTGCTCTTGGAGTAAACCAAGATGTCATCAATAAAAACTATAACAAAAGAATCCAAGAAAGGACTCAAAAATATGGTTCATCAAGCTCATGAAGGTTGTTGATGCCTTGGTCAACCCAAAAGATATCACTAGGAACTTGTAATGCCCATACCGAGTCCTAAAAATTGTCTTAGGTATATCCTCAGGCTAAATTTTCAGTTGATGGTAAGCCGACCTTAAGTCAATCTTGGAGAATACTGAAGCACCCTACAACTGGTCAAAGATATCATCTATGTAGGGCAAGGGATACATACTCTTGATGGTAACCCTGTTCAACTATCTATAATTAATGGACATCCTCATGCACCATCTTTCTTCTTAATGTATAAAACTGGAGTTCCCCAAGGTAAAGTACTGGGATGAATAAATCCCTTATCAAGAAGTTCTTGTAATTGAGTTTTGAGTTCCCTCAACTCGGTCGGAGCCATGCGATAAGGAGGAATAGAAATTACATGAATGCCTGGCTCCAGATCCATACAAAAGTCCATATCCCTGTCTGGAGGCATACCAAGAAAATCCATAGGAAATACCTCTTGAAACTCAGAAACCACAGGAACCGAGTCAATAGAAAGAGACTCCATACTATCATCCCGAAGATGAGCAAGGAAGGTTGAACACCCCTTCCCTACTAGCTTTCTAGCCCAAACAAAAGAGACGATTTTCAATGGCTTAGACTTATACACACTCTTCTACTCTAGTTTACCTACACTCGAAATTTCTAGAGTCATTGTCTTAGTATTACAGTTCAAAACAACACGATATGGAGACAACTATTTCATACCCAGAATACCGTTGAAATCAAACATGTCCAAAATAATCAAGTCTACCCAAGTCTGAAGACCCATAAACAAAATAGAACAGGTATAATATACATGGGTCACTACCACAGAATCTCCAACTCGAGTAGAAATATATACAAGAGAATCGAGTACATCACAGACCAAGTTAAGACTCAAAGCAAATCTAATAGATACATAAGTAAGTTTAAGTTGGATCAAACAAAATAGTAGCTATCCAGTCACAAACGAGAATAGTACCTATGATAACAATATCAAATGCCTTGGCCTCTGTCTTGCCTGGGAATGCATAACAGTAAGATCTATCATAAAGCTAGGCAACCTCTCTTGCATGTTGCGCTCCACTCTTCTCTACATTACCATAAATCTTGTTTCCACCACGACCTCCTTGATTATTACCTTGTCCACCCTGTGGATGGCCCTTACCGTTACCACCTCCAACTCTACCTACTGAAACCACAGCCCTGGCCTACTGTTGTGCCTGATTACCTATCTACCTCAGAGGATACTCTCTCTTCAAGTGCCCTACAACACCAAAAGAATAAAAACCTCGCTCAAGAGAAGGATGTTGGCCAAAGAATAGGAAGCCCCTTGTCCTCTAGCAACTGAAGACTGCTAAATAGCCCTGGAATTACCACTGGTAGAGGTTGACAAAGCTATCTGAATGGGGCGAGCTGAAAGAACTTGTTGGTTGGGACCCCTGGATTAAGATCCACTATAGTTACCCGTGTTTTGGGACTTTTTGGCTAATACCATAGCCTGACCAACTTGCTTAACTTTTTAAAGAATTTTCACATAATCAGCTACATCATTGAAACTCTTTCCTATTGAAGTCATTTGAACAGACAAAACCTGAAGATCAGTGGTCAAATCTTTAACATACAACTAGATCCTCTCCTCCTTAGTGCCTAAAAGCAGGGTAGAATAGTGAGACAGAGCATCGAACTTAGCCTCATAGGCCGCAACTGACATACTTCCCTGTTCAAGGGACAATAACTCATCTTTCTTACGATCCCAAAGAATACGGGGTACATACTACTCAAAAAATAGGGCACAAAACTCAGCCCAAGTCAATGGAGGAAAAACTAGTGACCGATACTCCATATGGGCTCTCCACCACTGCTTGGCATCCCCTTGTAGTTAGAAAGTCACGAACTCAACAGCATGTTGTTGCAAAATCTCCAATTTGTGTGGCCTCACATATAAATCAAGGATGAACTCAAATGCATCCTCATCCTCAGAACAATGAAATGAAGGAGGTTTTATCTTCAGAAACCTATACTCGGTCTTGGTCATGACAAGGCCTAGTACAGGATGGGGAAATGCATCAGTACCCGACGACTCATCCATCCTAGGAGCTAAAATAGCAGTGGCATGAGCACCCAGAACCTAGAAAATCATCACAGTGGGGTTGGCTATAGTACCAGCCAACCTGCTTAGAAAATCCAGAACTTGCTAAATAATCTCAGAAGACATTAGAGGAAGGGATGCATCTCCAGCCGATGCTGCCACCTCTAGTTCCACACCATCCATATCCACTGCCTCAGCTTTCTCAAAATGATCCTGGGGTGGGGGAGGCGATGCTGGCCTTTGATAGGCCTAGTAGTCTGCTGCCTGAGCTCCACCGCTGGCGGGTGTTTCTCTCCCTCTTCCTCTTCCCCTACCCCTACCTTATCCCCAAACAGTCGATTCCACAGCTGAAGCTGCTGCTCTTGCTCCATTGGCTCTAGTATTCACCATCTATGAACTAAAGAATAAAGGGGGTCAAATACCAATTTGGATCGCTAGATATCAATTGGAATCAAGTTATAGCACAAAAGAAGAAAGAAAGGATAGTTTCTTAAAGTCCTATAGCCTCTCGAAGAAAAGTACATATATCTCTGTACTTCTTCGCAAGACTCTATTAGAACCATTTTGGTATGACGAGAACAACAAACTTAGTGCTTTGATACTAACTTTGTCACGACCTAAACTCACTATGAGTGGCATCCACACTAAACCCCCGGTGGTAGAACAAACTAATCAATCAACACTTAGCTGAAATTAGGCACCTAAAGCAATTCTCATTAGTTAAACAAATAATTCATATCTTTAAATAGGAACAAGAACCAGTTTGCAAAAATGAACCACCCCTAGAATCTGAAAGTTATCATACGAAAACTCTATTAATTATTTGAAAGAAGGGGATGCAACCCCAAAATGTAAATAACATCTAAGTTAAAACAATGGACCAGAAAATAAGTGAAGAACTCATGCTAGCCCGGAAGATGCAGCTCATCCTTGAGTTCAGATATCATCTGACTCACAGCTGAGGTCTCAAAGCAGTCACCAGAAAATGCCGTGTACTCAACAAAAGAAAAGAATGTGAAGTATCATTACACAAGAAATAATGGTATACTGGTAGGATCATCGTCCAACCCAAAATGAAAAATATGAAAACATAACTACAACATAGTATAAGAAGACAACCACGATACCCTATCATGCAACTCTACTCCAAGGTCATGATACATAACCATGTAACCATGTACAACATGAAATTCAGTCAATATAAATCAACAGATAACAAGTCAGGTCAAACTATGACCACCAAAAAGACTCCAAGTCAAAAATCCTGACTAATCAATCATATATATCATGTCCCAACTACACAAGTAATAGACAACACAGAAATATGCCACAACATGCAAATAACCCGGACCACCCAAGGATCCCTAAGACAAAAACTATGGCAATTATCATGCATTCTGATTTACATAGAGAAACTACCTTAGCAATTAAGCACATCAACCCGGTCAGCTCAAGAAACCAACATGTACAACAAGTAATAGTTAAGACAGGTTCACTCAAGGAACCAACATATATGCCAAATAAAAAGTTAAGCCTGGTTCACTCAAGGAACCAATATATATGCCAAATAAATATTTAAGCCTGGTTCACTCAAGGAACCAACATATATGCCAAATAAATAGTTAAGTCTGGTTCACTCAAGGAACCAACCAAATCAAGAAACACATAATCCCCGGTTCACTCAAGGAAGAACCATCACACTCAATAAATACATGTACACACATGCTAAGGGTCTTATGGTCGCCCACTAGCTATGACCTACAGGGAACGAGCTCTTGATCATGTACCAAATCGCAAACATCAAGTGTTTGTTAACCTTATATCAATAAATCCCATAGAGATACCCAAATACCAGTATATTCCATAATAATAACAGATATCAACACAATTACAATCACAATGATAACAGAAACAACACTTGTAGAACCAACAAGCTTTCAATTAAGTAATCAATATATGTGATCAACACTCAGAATATCAAATAGTCATTCACTTTTCTTAAACATGAATTGTACAAGTAATACTAAGGAATAATTATCATGTACACATAACACAAATCGAATTTTAACTATATTTAAACCATCACTTACCTCAATCCAAGTCTGAAGTGCTCTACTGAACCTGAGCTTTCTTGTTTCTTGCAACCTTGGCTTAATTGTGGTCTAAAAGCAGAAATGTAAACATATAATCAACTAAATGACCTATAATTTTGTGGATTACACCTAATCCCAAACCCTAAGGCTAATTTGACAATCATCCCACCCATTTTAGGGCTTTCCCACCATAAATTCACCTTAAAACTACTAATTTCATGGTTACATTAGTGAATTATGTCCATACAAGATTAAATAATCAACCTTTAACTATAATCCCAAAGTTTTACACCCAATTTACCCTCTTGCACCAGAATTTACAGTAGTTCAAGTTAAACCCTCCCCAAGACCCATAAATTAGTGATAACTGTTATTGTATGAGAACTCACACAATGGAAAGAACTGGTCCTAATGGCCTCTAAAGTCAATCACACATGCCCTCAACATGTCTTCAAGCACCTGAATCATCCTCTCTGATTGTCCATCCATCTGAGGATGAAAGGTTGTGCTAAAAGTGAGTTAGGTGCCCAACTCTTCGTGCAATCGGCCCCAAAATTTAGAAGTGAAATGCGTACCTCTATCTGAAATTATGGAAAGTGGCACCCCATGTAGCCTCACTATCTCCCTGAGATAGATCTTGGCCAACTGATTAGAGCTATAGTCCATTCTAATTGGAATAAAATAGGCTGATTTAGTTAGTCTATCCACTATAACCCAAATCCAATTATGTTTCCCCAAGGTCTTAGGGAAACCTACCACGAAGTCCATAGCAATCCTTTCCCACTTCCACTCAGGAATGGGCATCCTTTGAAGCAACCCCACATGCCTTTGGTGCTCGTAGTTTACCTACTAGCAGTTATGACATTTGGATACATACTCTACTATGTCCTTCTTTATCCCAGGCCGCCAATAATGGTGCCTCAAGTAACACTATATTTTGGTTACACTTGGATGAATAGAATATCGCAAACCATGAGCTTCTACTAAAACATTCAGGATCAAATCACCAACCCAAGGAACACATACTCGCACTCTAAACCATATTACTCCACACGTATCAAGTGTGGCATCTAAAGACTCACCAGGCACCACCTTGTTTCAGATTTTATTCAATTCCACATCCTCAAACTATTTGGCTTTGATTTCATCGAAGAATGTTTACTTCATCTCAATACTAGCCAATACTCCACCCCTTTCAAAAACACCAAACTGCATGAACTTAGATGCTAGAGTCTGAAACTCCCTAGACAAGGGTCACCTTGACACCCTTAAACAGGACAAACTACCTATACTTACTGCTTTTCGGCTCAATGTGTCTTCCACCATATTGGCCTTACCCGAATGATACTAGATGGTCACCTCATAGTCTTTTAACAACTCCATCCATCTACTCTGTCAAGTTTAAATTCCTTTGTGTGAACACTTGTTGCATGCTACGATGATCTATAATACCTCACACTTGACACCATAAAGATAGTATCTCCAAATCTTAAGTGCAAACACCACCAATGCCAACTCTAAGTCATAAGTCAGACAGTTCTTTTCATGAGGCTTCAATCGCCTTTAAGAATAAGTAACGACATTCATGTCCTGCATCAACACAACACCCAAACCCAAATATAAAGCATTACAAAATACAACAAAATCCTCACCTTCAACTGGGAAAGATAGGATATGAGCTATAGTCAAAAGTGTCTTGAGCTTTTGGAAGCTCTCCTCACACTTATCTCACCAAACAAATGGCACCTCCTTCTGAGTCAAACTTGTTAAATGAGTAGTAATAGAAGCAAAATTCTTGACAAACGTGCGGTAGTAACTAGAAACACCTACAAAGCTCCTAAGCTCATTCACAAAGCTAGTACAAACCCAACTCTTAACCGCCTCAACCTTCTGGGGATTCACCATCACCTCATTTTCCGAGACTACATGCCCTAAGAAGGCAATCAAAGTTAACCAGAACTCGTATTTTGAGAACTTTGCGTACAACTACTTCTCTTTTAAAATTCCCAAGACAATGCAAAGATGACCTGCATGTTCTTCCTTGCTCTTGGAGTAAACCAAGATGTCATCAATAAAAACTATAACAAAAGAATCTAAGAAAGGACTCATAAATATGGTTCATCAAGCTCATAAAGGTTGACAACGCATTGGTTAACCCAAAAGATATCACTAGGAACTCGTAATGCCCATGTCGAGTCCTGAAAGTTGTCTTAGGTATATCCTCAAGCCGAATTTTCAACTTATGGTAACCCGACCTTAAGTCAATCTTGGAGAATATCGAAGAACCCTGCAATTGGTCAAAGAGATCATCTATGTAGGGCAAGGGATACATATTCTTGATGGCAACCCCGTTCAACTATCTATAATCAATCCACATCTTCATGCTACCATCTTTCTTCTTAACGATTAAAACTGGAGTTCCCCAAGGTAAAGTACTGGGATGAATAAATCCCTTATCAAGTAGTTCTTGTAACTGAGTTCAACTCTGTCAGAGGCATGCGATAAGGAGGAATAGAAATTGTGCGAGTTCATGGGTCAAGATTAATACAAAAATCCATATCCCTGTCTGGAGGAATACCAAGAAAATCTATAGGAAATACCTTCTGAAACTCGGAAACCATAGGAACCAACTCAATAGAAGGAGACTCCATACTATCATCCCGATGATGAGCCAGGAAGGCTGAACACCCCTTCCCTACTAGCTTTCTTGCCCAAACAAAAGAGATGATTTTCACTGGCTTAGACTTATACATGCCCTCCCACTCTAGTTTACCTATATCTGACATTTCTAGAGTCATTGTCTTGGTGTTGCAGTTCAAAACAATACGATATGGAGAAAACCAAATCATACCCAAAATAACGTTGAAATCAAACATGTCCAAATTGATAAAGTCTACCCAAGTCTGAAGACCCATAAACAAAATAGAATAGGTACGATATACATGGGTCACTACCACAGAATCTCCAATTGGAGTATAAATATATACAGGAGAATCAAGTACATCACAGATAAAGTCCAGACCCAAAGAAAATCTAACAGATACATAAGAGAAACTGTAAGTCAGATCAGACAAAATAGTAGCTATCCAGTCACAGATGAGAATAGTACATATGATAACAACATCAAATGCCTCGATCATGCCTGGGAATGCATAACAGTGAGCTCTATTATCAAGCTGGGAAACCTCTCTAGAAGGCTGCACTCCTCTCTTCTCCGCATTACCATAAATCTTTTTTCCACCATGACCTCCATTATTATTACCTTGTCCACCCTATGGATGGCCTATACCATTTCCACCTCCAACTCTACATGATAGAACCACAGCCTTGCCCTATTACTGTTCCTGATTACCTATCTGCCTCAGAGAATCCAAGTCAACAATTCTGACTCAACAATCATTTATCTCATGTCCCAACTACACACGTAATAGACAATATGGAAATATTCTACAGCTTGCCAATAACCCTGACCACCGAAAGATCCCTAAGACAAAAACTATGGCAATTATCATGCATTCTGATTTACATAGAGAAACCACCTCAGCAATTAAGCATATCAACTCGGTCAGCTCAAGGAACTAACATGTATATCAAGTAACAGTTAAGACTGGTTCACTCAAGGAACCAACATGTATACCAAAAAAACAGTTAGGCCTGGTTTACTCAAGGAACCAATATATATGCCAAATAAATATTTAAGCCTGATTCACTCAAGGAACCAACATATATGCCAAATAAATAGTTAAGGTTGGTTCACTCAAGGAACCAACAAAATAAAAAACA
Source organism: Jaltomata sinuosa (assembly GCA_003996215.1). Classification (NCBI taxonomy): domain Eukaryota; kingdom Viridiplantae; phylum Streptophyta; class Magnoliopsida; order Solanales; family Solanaceae; genus Jaltomata; species Jaltomata sinuosa. The sequence goes on from QJPP01005666.1 coordinate 37,957, forward strand.
CATAATCCTTGGTCCACTCAAGGAACTGTCACACTCACCAAATACATGAACACACATGCTAAGGGTCTTATGGTCGCCCACTAGCCATGACCTACTGGAACGAGCTCTCTATCATGTACCAAATCCCAAACATCAAGTGACGGTTAACCTTATATCAACCAATCTCATAGAGATGCCTAAATACCGGTACATTCCATAATAATGACAGATATCAACACAATTATAATAACAATGATACAACAATTGTAGAACCAACAAGTTTTCAATTAAGTAATCTTTATATGTGATCAACACTCAGGATATCAAATAGTCATTCACTTTTATTGAACATGAATTGTACAAGTAATACTAAGGAATAATTATCATGTACACATAACACAAATTGGATTTTAACTATATTCAAACCATCACTTACCTCAATCCAAGTCTGAAGTGCTCTACTAAACCTGAGCTTTCTTATTTCTTGCAACCTTGGATTGATTGTGGTCTAACAACAGGAATGTAAGCATACAATCAACTAAATGACCTATAATTTCATGGATTACACCTAATCTCAAACCCCAAGGCCGACTTCATGATCATCCCACCCATTCTAGGGCTTTCCCACCATAAAGTCACTTAAAACTACTAATTTCATGGTTATATTAGTTAATTATGGTCATACAAGAGTAAATAATCAACCTTTAACTATAATCCCAAGGTTTTACACCTAATTTACCCCCCTTGCACTAGAATTTACATCTAGATCATGTTAAACCTTTCCCGAGACCCGTAAACTAGTGATTTCAAGGTCAAAGAATCAAAAAACTAGTTAAGAAGATAAATAACTTACCTTTGCAAAAAAATATGGTGAAAAACAGGAAAATCTCCCCAAATTGCCTAAACCTTCCCCAAAATGTGTTTTAGAAATAATAAATATTTTTGGAATTTTTTTGCATTAACAGTGATTTACCTCGCTATAGTGGTCCAATCCCACTATAGCAGAATCCGCCTGCTATTATGGGATTGACTACCTTTGGTTCCCGCTATAGCAGAAATTATTCTGCTACGGCGGCAGCCTCGTAGTAGCCTACCACCCGCTATAGCTGGTGTGGTGAGGCAGAAACTCAAGATTCCCCCAATTTTACACCATAACATTTCAGACTAACCCGTTTACGTCAAGTTTGATATCAGGAGTTCTACTTATCTAAATTCACTTCCTAAAAGCCTTACGGATTTCTTATTATCTTAGCTAACATAAAATCCAGCTAAACGTTATTGTGTTTTCCCAATCCATTCCCGGATTACTCTAGAGCATACCCCACTTAGATTTCATTCAAGACTAGCCTAGCATAAAAATTTTAACTTTCGATTCCAAAAAAATTCTAACCCCAGATTTTTAACTCAATTGGCTTGCCCATAATGATGGAAAGGGTCGTTAAACTGCCAGAACCATTTTCCATCGGTAGAAAAATACTCGCCAAAACTATTTTCCATCATCACAATAATACTCGTTGAAACTATTTTCCATCAGCATAATAAGAATATGAATTTCACAAATAACCACAATACCACTCATCGAAACCCTTTCCAATCAGCTTTTCATGATGTCACTTGCCAAAACTATTTTCTATCTCTATAATAAAAATATAAATTTCATAAATAACCAATGTCACTTTCAATCAATAACTATCATACAATATTAAGAGTGGTATTAGTAAGCATGATCAAATATATAACATGAGTTCATCAATCACAATCAAATTCACGAAATTCTCAAATCTCAACCATTCAATTATTTCACAACTCATGGGATACTATCAATTGATAATTAATTTTGTATATTTTTTATAGCATGGCATCAGTATCCGCATAAATGATCATTATCTCATTTATACGATAATCTCTTATTATCAATTACCCGTAATTCTATTTAATATAATAAAACTAATACTTCAAAAAATAAATTAGAAATCTCTACTTACCATAAATCAAAATTCAAGCGCCAATTTATAATTTTTTTCTTCTGTAACACTTTCGAATGATCGAAATCTGTTCAAATATAAAATTCATATAAGGATACAAATTCAATGGCATCCATATTGCTATACTTATTTTCGACTTGAAAATCCAGTCAAAAATCATTCTGAGCCTCCTGAATCAGAATCTGAAATTTTATTTGAATTTATATTTACTCATAACTAAACAAGTCTACATACAAAAACTCAGCTAAAACGGGATATTATTCAAACCTCCAGTTCATGAATTCTTACTCTAAGAACCCTAAGCCTAAAACCTCAACTTATCAAAATTGTAATCCATAGTCATACAAGAAATCTAAAACCTAAGGTTTAACACGATATCAATAACAACAAAAATTTCACATTCACATAAATCATTAACCTCACACCCATTTTATTAATATTGTCAATGATTAGATATCATTACAATATATATATATATATATATATATATATATATATATATATATGGTCAATAAAAATGTAATGACCCTTCCGGTCATTTACGCGTTTTCACCTTTTTTACTATTAGAGCTTCTCCGTAGCCGCCCCAAGTCACTTATGGATTGCTGGGATCGGTAGTTCAGTTCCCTGGCCGTTCATTTTATCGTTATGAACTCAACTGGCCTTGTGGAAAGGTCAATCCTGATTTGTGGTGTTGTAGCATTCCCGGGAATGGGGTGTTTTCATTTGTGAATTTTATTAACATCGTGCGTATTTGAAAATATTTTATTCAAAAGTTGAATGTGGTAAAAAGTTATATTTTTATTGTCTTCCTAAAATATTTTAAAGGTTTATGAAAAATACTTTGATATGATATATTGGTGTATGTATTTATTTTATAAGAATTTTATAAATTACTAATATTTTAATGGAGATAGTAAATTTAGTTATGTTGAAAACTATTATTATAATATAGTGAGTTTTATTTGAAATAACTTTCTATTAGTTATGATATATTTAAAAAGTTGTATTTATTTTACCACGAACCTACGCAATACCCGAATACTTACAAAGCGGAATGGGAATAATGGTAGTATAGCCACCTCCACTACATGTGGAGGTGGAGGAAGTGGGAGCATCTCCACTGTATGTGGATGCTAGTGGAAGGGACAACAAGTCCTTAAAGAATTCAATGCTGCCACCTAGTTGATTGAATAAACAAATATGGTAAGTGTAATTAATGAACCTATTGACCAACTTTCTCACTTTTATCTATATGTGCAACTATAGCTTCAACATGTGGTTTTAAGCCTTTTCCACTTCAATATCAATATAGATTCTATACGCTATTTATATGTCTATCACGTAGAAGGTTACATTTGGGGAGAAATAATCTGAAGTTATGTTCGGTTATCTACGTCAAGTTATTCAAGTCTAAACTTGGGTTTAATTTCGTTTCAGAGCTTTTGGCGCGGTTCGAGCTTGGACATTTTTTGTCCTAGCAGCTAGTCATCGGATGACAGGTAGGTTATGGTTTTCTCTTATCTAGACTCTGCGTATATAGGCTATAACTGCATTAATTAGCATCCTTGGATGGGTTGTTATAGGTTCGTACCCCGGACATTGTCCGCCTTTCGTCCGTCTATTTCATACGTTGTTTGTAGTATTCGCGTAGTAATGTATATTACCTTTGTAGTCCTTTGTGGCCTTGTATTGACTCTGGAACATAAATGGTTGACTATTTGGGAATGTCCGCAAGTCCCGGACATAAAGATTATCCTTTTAGGCTGGTTATGTCTGCTGAGTAGCTATTGGGCCTGTGCAGGGCTGATAGGAATTGTTGTGAGCCGTTGGGCTACTTTTATATTTGTGTGCGAGAATATCATCCATGAAAAAGGTTTTTCCCTGCATGTTTTACTACAGTTTTGGCTGTGAGCCACTACTGACAGTTTTCCTAAATTTGCATGGCCCTGGGGCCGTTTTTTGTACTGTTGTTGATAGAAAAAAGAACTTTTCGATGTTTTCGCACTAATTTTATTACTGGTACTAGTCTCTACGGGGTAGAGCACAAGACTTGATTTTATTACTGATACTAGTCTCTGCGGGGTGAAGCACTAGACTTGATTTACTACAGTTTTTGACCCGGTTACGCCCGGGCACCCTTGGAGGGGTTTTTGAGGCATTTTCTACAACTTTAGTCCTGGATGGGGTCTGGGCATACATACTTGAGACTGGGTCTCTATCTTGATCCCGGACTTGCTTCCGGATGACATGTCTTGATACTGAGTTTTAGTATGGGGTCGGGGACCTCCATGGACCTTGCCGCTCTGGGCCTGGGGCTTCGGGCTGCGTGAGCCGGAGGGAAGGGTATAGGTGGAGTAGAGGTATACAGGCTGAGTCCTTCCATGGAACCTGCCTGTTGGGCCTGATTGGCACCGGAGGAGGTACATACAGAGGTTCTATTTCACATCATAGCATATCATGCATTGGATTCCACCCTTGTTTGTTGTGTGTTCAGTGTACGCTCCGGTAGTATGGGATGCCGGAGGGTTTGTTTTCACTTGATTGTGTTCCTCGGTTGTATGGGCGGCCGTTGGGACTGTAGGTAGACTATATTTACTCCTGTCTTTATTTAGAGCTTGTCTTGGCACCGGTTCTTGAAAGATTAGTGATGGCTAGCCTGTTGAGGCTTTGGTTGTGGGATTTTTTATTATTGAGAGGGCTTTGGAGTCCTATCTTATTGAGGCACTTTTGTGTGGCCTTCTGAGCAGAGTGTGAGACTCTAGTTCTATTCTTGTGGGAAGCTGAGTGGTATCTCTCGGTTATTGTGGCCTAGTTATTTCATCCTAGGGTTGTACTTGTGAGGTGATTCCCTGGTTATGATATCATATGATTGGATTGGTGTTATGATTTTCTTATACTGGTTGATTCCATTTTGAGTATGTTAGACTGCTCTTCATATTTTCCTTTTACTTGAGGTTACCGGTATACCGCCATTTTCTCAACTCTCTCTCTTACTTATATTATTGTGCAAGGACTCCAGGTGTGTTCTCCTTTCCTTCACCTGTGATTCTATGTAATTGTATCTCTGTGCTAGCATGTGTTACTTGAAGCTCTTGGTTATGGATGATCTGTGCTAGCTCCTTGTGCCTTGCTTATTGCTTCAGTGACTGCTTTCTTGCTATCTGTTACTTACTTCTTTTATATCTTATATGCGCTCAGTCGTCCTATGATACCTACTGAGTACCCGTGGTT